>JAQZBX010000317.1:14116-119327 GCA_029593785.1 Cabassous unicinctus
CAGATAAAGATATTGCAAAATTGGAAAATTACAAACCCATTTCTCTAAGGAATACAGATGCAATAATCTCCCCCCCCCAAAAAAAAAAAAATACTTGCTAATTGAATCCAACAACACACTAAATGAATTATTCATCAGGGTTAAGTGGATTTTATACCATACATGCAAGGCTGTTTCAGCACAAGTAAATCAATCAGCATAATACAT
This sequence comes from Cabassous unicinctus, assembly GCA_029593785.1. Lineage (NCBI taxonomy): Eukaryota > Metazoa > Chordata > Mammalia > Cingulata > Chlamyphoridae > Cabassous > Cabassous unicinctus. The sequence goes on from JAQZBX010000317.1 coordinate 14,324, forward strand.
CACATTAATAAATCAAAGAAGAAAAATCACATGATCTTATCAATTTATGCAGAAAAAGTGTTTGACAAAATACCGCATCCTTTCTTGATAAAAATACTACAAAAATAGGAATTGAAGGAAACTTTCTCAACATGATAAAGACCATATATGAAAAACCCACAACTGACATTATACACAATGGAGAAAGACTGAAAGCTTTCCTGTTGAGATCAGGGACAAGACAAGGAGGCCCACTGTCACCACTGTTGTTCAATGTAGTGATAGAGATTATAGCTAGAGCAATGAGGCAAAAAAGAAATAAAAGTCATCCAAATTGGAAAGGAAGAATTAAATCTTTCACCATTCACAGATGATATGATTGTATATATAGAAAGTCCTGAAAAATCTACCACAAAGCTCCTAGAGCTAATAAATGATTTCAGTATGGCATTAGGATACAAGATCAGTACACAAAAATCATTGGTGTTTCCATACACTATTAAAGCACAATCTGAGAAGGAAATCAGGGGGATATAATCCCATTTACAATAGCAACTAAAAGAATCAAATATTTAAGAATGAACTTAAACAAGTATGTAAAGCACTTGTATTCAGAAAACTATAATGCATTGCTAAAAGTAATTAAAAAAAAAAAAACCCCAAATGATTGGAAGAATATTCCATGCTCCTGAATTAGAAGACTAAATATCATTAAGATGTCAATTCTACCCACATTGATATAAAGATTCAATGAAATCCCAACAAAAATTCGACCAGCATATTTTAAACAAATGGAAAACACAATTATCAAATTTATCTGGAAGGATAAGAAGTCCTGAATAGCCAGAAAGTTCTTAAAACAGAAAAGTGAGTTGGAGGGCTCTCACTTCCAGACTTTAAATTATACTACCTAGCTACAGATGTAAAAACAGCATTGTACTGGCATAGAGATAGACACACAGACCAATTGATGTTTCAGAAAAAGACTCTCACATCTATGGGCAAGAGATTTTTTATTTTTTTAAAGATTTATTTATTTATTTATCCTCCCCTTGCTGCTTGTGTTTTACTGTGTCCATTCACTGTGTGCTTCTTCCGTGTCTGCTTATCTCCGCCTTTGCTGTGAGGTCCTGCTGCATCAGCCCACTGCGGGCCAGCCGGCCTGCTCTCACAAGGAGGCCCTGGGAAGCGAACTCGGGACCTCCCACATGGTAAAGGGGGGCTCTATCAATGGAGCCACACCCGCTTCCTGCTGTAAGGTCTTGCTGCATCAGCCTACCGCGCCACGTGGGCCGGCCGGCCTGCCCTCACAAGGAGGCCCCCGGAAGTGAACCTGGGGCCTCCCATATGGTAAATGGGAGCTCTGTCCACTGAGCCACACCCGCTTCCCTGGGCAAGAGATTTTTGACAAGTTCATCAAACCAACCCAGCTGGGACAGCACAGTTTATTCAACAAATGGTGCTGGGAGAACTGGATATCCATAGTCAAAAGAAAGAAAGAAAACCCCTGTCTCATACCTTATACGAAACTTTATTAAAAATGGATCAAAGATCCAAATATAAAGCAAGTACAATAAAGTTCCTAGAAGAAAATGTAGGGAAACATCTTCAAGACCTGACAGTAGGTGGTGGATTCTTAAACCTTACACTGAAAGCACAATCAAGGAAAGAAAACATGGGTAAATGGGACCTCCTCAAAGTTAAACACTGCTGTGATCCAAAGGACTTCATCAAGCAGGTGAAAGAGAAGCCCACAAATGGGAGAAAATATTTGAAATCAGATAAGCATTTGATTTCCATTCTATATAAAGAGATCATACAATTCAAAAATAAAAGAGCAAGCAATCCAATTACAAAATGTGCAAAAGATTTAAATAGACATTTCTCCAAAGAGGAAATACAAATGGCCAAAAAGCACATGAAAAACTTCCATATCACTAGCTGTTTGGAAAATGCAAATTAAAACAACAATGAAATATTGCCTAACACCACATAAAATGACCATTTTTTTAATTTTATTTTTTATCTCATTCAATTCTTTTATTTATTTATTTTTAATATATTTTTTAAAGGAATTTAGGTTACATAAATTTTACATAAATACATAAGGGATTCCCATATGCCCTGCTTCCTACACCTCCCTCATTTTCCCTCATTAACAACATCTTTCATTAGTTTGGTACATTCATTACAACTGATGAATACATTTTAGAGCTTTGCCATTAATCAATTATTATAGTTTACATTGAAGTTTACACTCTCTCCTGCACAATTTTGTAGGTTATGGCAAGATATGTAATGGCCCATATCTGTCATGGTAATGCCATTCAGGAAAATTCTCAATTCCCCAAAATGCCCCCATATTTCACCTGTATTTCCCTTTCCCTGCCCTTAGAACCTCTAGTGGCCAGTGTTTCCACATGAATGATTAGTTTTTTCCATTGCTAGATCACAATAAGTCTGTAGTATAATACCAGTAAGTCTTCTTTAGTCCATAGTTCATTTCCTAATTCTGAGGATTCTGGGATGACGTTGCCCACTCCACCTCTAATTGAAAGGAGGCTATGATCCCATACAGCTGATGGATGAGACTCTCTTGCTTGCAGTTGTAGGCACTCTTGGTTCCTTGGGATGGTCATTGTCCATCATCATCTCCTTGGTAGTTGTCCTGGGTGAGTCCAAATAACTGGAGAGGAGGTATTGCAATTCCATTTCATTTCAGGGCCCAGCTGGCACACAAACAGCACAGAGATTAAAGTCTCTTGGACATACACCCACCAACTCTATCACCAACTATAGGTTCAAACAAAAGGGACAGAAGAGGAACGTGTAGAGAAGTCATATCTGAGTCCAACTTTGTCACACTTGGGAGCACAAACTCCAAAGTAGGGCACATGGGCAAGGCATGAAACCCCACAAATATCTGCCATGACCATAGGTTCTGCGAGTCTCCAGAGCCCTCAGGATCCCCACTATTTGGGGTAGTATCTACCTTGGCTGTCTCTGAGTTCCTTCTGAGACATGCATAAAAGAACTCTCTGTTGAAGTCCTGACTCACTTTGAAGACTCTTAGCCATATACACTCATTTGTCTTTACCTTTTCCCACTTTCATTCAAGGTCTTTTTCCAGTTTCATTGCTAGTTGGTTCATGGTAGCAATCCCTTGGTGCCATGGAGGCTCATTCCCAGGAGTCATGTCTCACCCTGGAGGGGGGAAGGTAATGAATTTATATGCTGAGTTTGGCTTAGAGAGAGGCCACATTTGAGAAACAAGGAGGCTCTCAGGAGGCAAATCTTAGGCAATCCACAACAATAGGCTAAGCTTCAATTTCAAGAACAAAAGATCATAAGAATAGTCATCAGTATCAAGGGCCCATCAGTGGATCATCATCCTTCATCAGTCATTGCCCCTGCACTTGGGGGACTGTTTCTGCTTCATTAGAGAATGTGGCAGAGCTCTCCATGATGGAAATTCAATATTCTCTCAGTTGTTGTGTGAGTCTCTACACACTGTGACAATGCCCCATGAACACTTGAACCTTTTTATTTTCCTTATATATATGCCCAGGTGAACTTCCTCCCATGTATCCCCCATCATTGACACACCACACCAATGATATTCCCCTGCTCCGGTTTTAACACTTCTGTGATCCAAAGCTTCTTCAAAAATGAAGCCATTAAAATAATCAAATTCAAGTAAGGAAAATGAAATAAAATTGATAAGTTTAAATATAAGAAATAAAATACATAAAATTTTTTTAAAAACTAAAAATTAAATTAAAAGATTGAGATATTAAAAAATAATGAAAAATATTTAAATGTTTTTTTTCGACATTTTGCCTTTCATCAATGTAATAGCTGGTTTTCTGCCTGAACAGGGACATTTTCTTCCCTTTATTCCCCAGTTTCTTATTATTTTTCATTTTGTTTTCAAAGAAGTCTTATATCTCAGTAAAGTCACATACAGAATACAGGGGACTCTCATATACACAACACCCTCCTCTTTTTCTCCTTCCTGTATTAATACCTTTTTGTATGTGAATAGAGCCTTTGTTATAACTGATATGCACATAGTGAAACATAGCTACTAAATATGGTCAATTGTTTTCACTATGGTTTACATTTTTGACCGCACACTTTCATAAATTTTGATGATATTTAACATGTCCTCTGTCCATTATTGTAAGATCTTGTAGAACACATCCACTGCCCACTAAATACCTCTTGTCCAATCTATTCTATTCCACCTTCTCCCTCCCCTCAGTGCCTATGTCAACCCAATGGCTTTACTCCTTGGATGACAAGATTCCTGGTTACATGCAACAACATGGAAATCTTGACACATTGGTTTGTCATACTCTATTGAAAACCACCCATGCTCTCGAGAGACTCCCACCTCTTTATTTGTGAACAAATCCGTCCTCCCAAGAATGGGAGTCCACTCCCTTTCTGCTCATATTGTGGGTCTCCACCCACTGATAAAACACATTTTGAAAAAATGATCACTCAAACCCTCCCTAGAATCCTGTTCCAGTGAACTTTGTCCTGAATGAACCCCATCCAAAACCCTAAACCAGTAACCCTTCCTTGTCATATTGCCGTAAAAGCATTCCAATCTTTGTACTTTCAGCCACATACCAGCAAATCCCAAGTGATCACCTAGTCCCATTCCCAGCCCTTCCCTGATTCCCTAGAACTTCCAACCCACCATCCCCAATCTACCCATCTGTCAAACCTGCACCAACCAACCCAATAATATCACTAACCTCCTGCCATATCTCTTCAAAACACAACTACACACTTTCACCTTACCATAGATTATGTCCCTCCGGGTGTTGGCTCACAAACTTCTTCTCAATTTCTCTTTCTTGTAACTCTATCTTCCAGACAATAGCTCCCTGAGTGTCCTCAATTTGCTTAATTCATATCAGTAAGGTCACATACTAGTCATCCTTCAATGCTTCGTTTGCTTCACTCAAAATAAGGTCCTCAAGATTCATCCATGTTATCACATGTGTTAGCACTGTATTCCTTCTTACATCTGAATTATATTCCATTGTATTTATGTACCATATTTTGTTAATCCATTCATCTGTTGATGGGCATTTTCATTGATTTCAACTTTGGGCTATAGTGAATAATGCTGCTATGAACATTGGTGTGCAAATATCTGTTCGTGTCTTTGTTTTCAATTCTTCTGGTTATATACCCAGCAGTGGAATACTGGATCATATGGAAGTTCTGTAGTTAATTTTTTGAGGAACCACCGAACTGTCCTCCACAATTGCTGGGCTATTCTATAATCCCACCAGCAGTGGATGAGGGTCCTCCACATCCTCTCCAACAATTATAGTCCTCTGTTTTTTTAATGGCCACCAGTCTAATTGGTGTAAGAGGGTATCTCATTGTAGTTTTGATTTCCATTTCCCTAATAGCTAGTGATGTTGGGCATCTTTTCATGTGCTTTTTAGTCATTTGCATTTCTTCTTTGGAGAAGTGTCTTTTCAGGTCGTTTGCCCATTTTTTAAATGGGTTGTTCATCTTTTTATTTTTGAGGTGTAGGATTTCTTTATATATGATGGATATTAGGCTCCTATCAGATATATGATTTCCAAATATTTTCTCCCATTGAATAGGCTGCACTTTTATTTTCTTGATAACATTCTTAGTGGTGCAAAAGTCTTTAATTTTGAGGAGCTCCCATTTATCAATTTTTCCTTTCACTGCTAGTGGTTTGGGTGTGAAGTTCATGAAACCATTTCCTATTAAAAGGTCCTGTACATGCTTCCCTAAAATATCTTCCAATGTCTTTATGGTCTTGGCTCTTATATTTAGATCTTTGATCCATCTTGAGTTGATTTTTGTATAAGGTGTGAGTTTGTGTTCCTCTCTCATTCATTTGGATATGGATTTCCAATTCTCCAAGCATCATTTGTTGAAGAGGCCATTCTCTCCCAGTTGAATGGGCTTGGTGGCCTTGCTGAACATCAGATGACTGTATATGAGAAGATCTATATCTGAACTCTCAATCCAGTTCCATTGGTCGGTATGTATATCCTTCTGCCAATACTATGTAGTTTTGGCCACCGTAACTTTTAGTATGTTTTAAAGTCAGGTATTATGATATCTCTAATTTAATTTTTCTTTTTCAATATGCCTTTGGTTATTAGGGGCCTCTTACCCTTCCAAATAAATTTTGCAGTTAGTTTTTCCAATTCAGCAAAAAATGCTGTGTTGATTTTTACTGGGATTGCATTATATCTGTAGATTAGTTTTGGTGGGATAGACATCTTAATGATGTTTAGTCTTCCTGTCCATGAACAGGGAATATTCTTTCATTTATTTAATTCTTCTTTGATTTCCTTTAACTGTGTTGTGTAGTTTTCTGCATATAAGTCTGCATCTCTAGTTAATTTTATTCCTAGGTATTTGATTCTTTTAGTTATTATTGTCAATGGTATTTTTTCTTGATTTCCTCCTCAGATTGCTTATTATGCTACTGATTTTTGAGCATTGATCTTACAGCCTGCAACTTTACTGAACTCATTTATAAGTTCTAGAAGCTTTGTTGAAGATTTCTTAGGGCTTTCTATGTATAGGATCATGTTTTCTCCCAATAGTGAAATTTTTACTTCCCTTCCAATTTGCATGCCTTTTATATTTTTTCTTGCCTCAGTGCTCGAGCAAGTATTTCTAACAGAATTTTAAATAGCAGTGATGACAGTGGACATCCTTGTATTGTTCTGGATGTTAGAGGGAAAACTTTTAGGATTTCACCATTGAAGATAATGATAGCCATGGGCTTTTCATACTTATACTTTATCATGTCCAGAAATTTTCCTTCTATTCCTATCTTTTGTAGTGTTATTTTCAAGAAAGGGTGCTGAATTTTGTCAAATGTTTTTTCTGTGTCTATAGAGAGGATCGTGTAATTTTTTTCTTTTGATCTGTTTATTTGGTGTGTTACATTGATTGATTTTCTTTTGTTGAACCATCCTTGCATATCCAGGAAGAAACCCACTTGGTCATGCTGTATAATTCATTTCATGTGCTGTTGAATGTGATTAGGAAGTATTTTGTTGAGGATTTTTATCATCTGGGTTCATTAGAGAGATTGGTGTATAGTTTTCCTTTCTTGTGGCATCTTTGTTTGGCTTTGATATTAGGGTAATTTTGGCATTATAGAATGAGTTAGGCATTGTTCCTTCTACTACCATTTTTTGGAAGAGATTAAGCAGGATTGGTGTTAGCTCTTTCCAGAATGTTTGGTAAATTTCACCTGTGAAGCCATCTGGGCTTGGGCTCTTCTTAGTTGGGAGTTGTTTGATAACTGATTCTATCTCTTTACTTGTGATTGGTCTGTTGCGTTCATCAATTTCTTCTTTTGTCAATGTAGGCTGCTTATGTATTTCTAGGAATTTGTATGTTTCCTCTAAATTATCCTTCTTCTTGGTATATAATTTTTCAAAGTATCCTCTTACAATACTCTATTTCTATGGGTTCAATGGTGATATCCCCTTCCTCATTTATTATTTTGCATATTTCCATATTCTCTCCTTTTTTATTTTATTTTATTTTTTTTTAGTTTAGCTAGGGATTTGTCAATTTTATTGATATTCTCAAAGAACCAGCTTTTGGTCTTGAATAATTTTTCTAGTGCTTTCTTATTTTATATTTCATTTAGTTCTGTTCTAATCTTTGTTATTTCCAACTTTCTACTTCCTTTCAGATTGGTTTGTTTTTCTTTTTCTAATTTCTCCAGGTGTGCAGTTATATGTTCAGTTTAGCTCTTTATTCTTTTATCATATATGCATTTTTGGGTATGACTTTCCCTCTCAATACAGCTTTTGCTGCATCCTTTAGGTTTTGATATTTTGCCTTGTCATTTTCATTCATTTCAAGGTAGATATTGGTTTCTTTTGAAATTTCCTTCTCGACCCAATGTTTTTCTAAGAATGTGTTGTTTAACTTCCATATCTTTGGGCCTAATCTGTTTCTCTGGCCCTTACTGATTTCCAGCTACATTCCATTGTGGTTGGAGAAATTACTCTGTTTAATTTCAATCGTTCTGAGTCCATTAAATTTTTTTCTGTGGCCAAACATAGGTGTATCTTGGAGAATGATTCATGTGCACTTGAGAAGAATGTTTATCTCATGGTATTTGGGTGTACTGTTCTGTATATTTCTATTAGGTCCAGATTCTCTAATGTATTATTCAGAGTCCTTGTTTCTTCATTGATTCTCTGTCAATATATTCTGTCTAATGGTGATAATGGTGTATTAAAGTCCTCCACTACAATTGTAGAGTCATTTATTTCTCCACTTAGATTCTAGAGTGCTTGCCTCATGTATTTTGAAGTGCCCTGGTTGGGTGCATAAATGTTTATGATTCTTCTTTCTTCTTGAAAGATTGCCTCTTTCACTAATATATACTGTCCATCTTTGTCTCTTACAATAGTTTTGCATTTGCTATTTTTATTTTTTAAAGATACTTAGATTTCAAAAATGTTACACAAAAAATATAGGGGTTCCCATAGGCCCCACTCCCCATACCTTCCACATCCTCCCACATAAACAGCATTCTTCATTAATGTGGCATATTCATTACAATTAATAAACATATCCTGTGACATTGCCATTGAGCATGGACCATAGTTCACATTGTAGTTTATACTCTCCCCCACACAATTCTGCAGGTTATGGGATGATATATAATGGCCTATATCTGTCATTGCAATACCATTACATATGATTCCCAGGTCACAAGAAAGCCCCTGCATTACACCTATCTTTCCCTCCCCCTGCTGCCAGAGCCTCCAGTGGCCACTGCCTCCACATCAGTATTGTAATTTCTTCCATTGCTAGAATCATAACAAGTCTAGAGTACAATATCAGTAAGTCCACTCTAGTACATAGTTCATTCCTCAATACTGATGATTCTGGGATGGTGATGTCCACTCCACCTCTAATTGAAAGGAGGCTTTGATCCCAAACAGCCAATGGATGTGACTCATTGCTTGCAGTTGTAGGCTTTCTTGATTCCTTGGTATCATGGTTATCAATCCTCTCCTACTTGTTAGTTGTCTGGGTTAGTCCAATGAATTGGAGAGTAAGTGTTACAACTCTGTTGAGGCTCAGGGCCCAGCTGGCACATGGAAAGGCCAAAAATCCAAGACTCTTTGATGTATACCAACCAACTCCAGCATGAAGTATAGGTTTAAATAGTAGGGACAGTTGAGCCATGTGTAGTGAAGCCATGACTGAATCCAATGCCGTCACTCTCAGGAGCACAACTCCAAAGTAGGGCACACTGGCAAGGCACCAAATTCACAGTTATCTGCTGTGACCATAGGACCTGGGTGTCTATGATATCTTGATGAGATGTGCATAAGTGTTACATCTGGGATGACCTCCAGACTCAGTTTGAAGTCTCTTAGTCATATAAACTTATTTGTCTTTCGTGTTTCCCCCTTTTATTTGAGGATTTTTTCCAGTTGCATTGCTAGTTGGTGCTTGGCAGTAATTCCTCAGTACCAGGGAGTCTCGTTCTCAGGAGTCATGTCCCACACTGGGAGGAAGGTAATGCATTTATATGCAGAGTTTGGCTTAGAGAGAGGTCACATTTGAGCAAAAAGGAGGATCTTAGGAGGAAACAATTAGGCACCTTACAACATTAGGCTAAGTTTCAATTTCAAGAGCAAAGTCTCACAAGTATAGTTATCAATATCAAAGGTCCATCATTGGATCATCCTCCTTCTCCAGTCATTGCACCTGCACTTTGGGGACAGGTGCAGTTCTAGCTCCCTGCAGACACCCAATTCCAATGATCCTCTCCTTCCCCAGTTGTAACCCTTCTGTGATCTAAAGCTTCTTCAAAAATGAAGCCAAGAAAATAGCCAAATACATTTAATAGGAAAATTAAATAATGGTAGGTTTAAATATAAGAAATAAAACACATAAAATTTGAAGAAAACTAAAAATAAAATTTTAAAATTAGGATATTAAAAAATAATGAAAAATATTTTAAATTTTTTTTTGCTATTTTTCTTTTCATCAGTGTAATATATGTTGTCCTGTATGTACAGTGACATTTTCTTCCATTTATTCCCCGGTGTCTTAGTCTTTTTTCATTTTGTTTTCACAGAAGTTTTAGGTCACAGTAAAGTCACATACAGAATACAGTGGACTCCCATATACCCAACATCCCCCCCCCCTTTCTCCCTTCCCATATCAATACCTTTTTTATGTGGTTTGTACATTTGTTACAACTGATATAAAAATAGCAAAACAGCTACTAACCATGGTCAATGGTTTACATTACGGTTTACATTTTAGACTGCACACTTTAACAAATTTTGATGATAATTAACTCGCCTGTGTCCATTATTGCAAGATCATTCAAATGCTTCCATTGCCTACTAAATATCCCCTATTGCATCTATTCTATTTCTCCATCACCTTCCCCTTGGTGCCCATGGTGACCATCAGGCTTAACTCCTTGGATGACAAGATTCATAAGGGCTTGCAACAACACTGAGGTCTTGACACACTGGTTTGTTCTCCACTAATAGGAACCACCCATGGTCTTGAGAGACTCCCAGCCCTCTGTTTGAGAACAAATCAGTTTTCCTTAGAATGTCCAGCTCCCTGCAGATAGATGCCCTGATGCCTCCTTCTCTGTGGGTTCCCAAAACAGCTCACTCAGGCAGGATCTGTCCCCACTCAGATGTTTTTTGTGAGAAAGTTGGTGAGTGCCCTTTTCAACCAATGTCATCTTGCCATTCAACATTTACTTTTATAAATGATCTAAATAAAATTCATCCTTGCTTTGTGATAAAAGACGATCTGGAGTAATTTTACATTTTTCAGCTCAAGATATTCTTTGGTATTTTTCTTCCCATACTCTTTCCATTTTTCATATCCCCATCTCTTGCTGACCTTTAATTAACTTTTCTGTTTCTGAGATTTTGCTCTTTTTAGACATCTAAGTGAAATCACACAATATTTTCTCTGAATGTGTGTCACTTATTTCATTAGAATGTTTTCAAGTAACTTCCATGTTGCAACATGTCTCAGAATTCCATTCTTTCTTGAGGCAGAATAATATTCTATTTTGTTTATGTACCACATTTTATTTTGAAATCATTTGTTAAAGTACATTTCAGTTGTTTCCACCAGAAACCATAAGCAAGAGTGATAGGAGCCATAACTAAAAATCAAAATTGAGACCAAAATTGCATCATCAGGATTTCTACCTTACCCATCATTAAAATTCTTTCTGAAATTGTTTTACAGACTGTGAAACTCATCTGGAGGTGGGAAACTGTAGGGGTGTGTTTTTCATTTGCCTCTAAGGTAGTTTCCAAACATGGAAGAAAATGTAATTCTCTTAGGTAGTTTCTTTATGAAAGAAAATATACTCCATGGAGGTTCTGCCCTTCCAGCCATTGTCCCACATGAGACAAGAGGAGCATATCCAAACACAACTCAATCTGAGGCAGAGCTGGACTGACACACAAACCTACCATTGAGAAATAAGTGCTCAATGAATGACTTGAAAATTTTTCTTTCAAATAAGTCCAACAAATATTGACTAATAATCTCCATTCCATACCTAACCAGAAGCCTGTTGAACAGTAAATATTATTCCGATTACTTGATTCTGAATCTAAACATAGTCCATGCTATCTACGCCAGTGCTAGAGAACATATTCTGGAAAGATTATCTCATAATTATTAAGGATGCATAGACTTTCATTCCCAGGTATACAGTTTCTTTTTTTAAATATAGATTCCATAAATCCAATGAGAAATGTGAACATACTTCATAAACTAATTAGATTACTTATGAAATTTCTGTCATTTTTACACAAATGAGTAAACAAAATATTAGAAACAGACCAGTAGTGTTAGTCCAGTGATAATACCTTCATGGTATTTTCATTTCCCTAATTGAAAACTTTTAATATCTCATTTTTTCTCCAAGTACTTTTTATCTATATCTATTTATTTCATTAAATGTTTGTTCTGTTATACAATATGCTTATCTAACATCACTGTCTACCTTCAAGTAATATTATGCCACTTTATAATTGATGAAACATATTACATTATGTTTTTATTCCATGTCATTTTGATATTTTTGTCATGCAATTTCACTTTTTTTTTGCTATAAATGCAACAGTATGATATTAACTTTGCCTTTAATTAAATATTTTAGAAGATTGAAAAAAGAAAAACAAAAATCCTTACTATTTTTTTCCAAATAATTACCATTTCCATTGTATTCATGTTTTAATAGATCTGACAGTGCACTTTATATTATTTTCATTGTGTCTTAAGAGCTTCAACATTTCTTGTAGTGAAGGTCAGCTAGACACAGATTTCTTAGTTTTTTTAACCTAAACAAAACTTTTAAATTGATTCCAATATTAACAATATTTGTGGCAATAAATAATTCTAGGTTAACATCTTTTTGAAGTACTTTAACTATTTCTTTCCATTGTCTTCTTTTGGTCATTGTTTCTCATAAACACTGAGTAAAGGTTTTAGTTTTTGTGACCCTGTTTTTAATGTGCTATTTCTCTGACTGCAGTATTTATTTAATCATCTTTTATGATGTGCCCTTGTGTAGTTTTCTTGGTGCTTACTGTGTTTGAGATACTTTGAGCTTTCTGTACCTTGAATTTATATTTTTATAAAATTTGGAAACTTCGTGCCATTATTTCTTCTAAAAATTTGTCAACTATTGTCCATTCTAGGTGTGAAAATTTATATAATTTAGATAATGATATAGATTTACAGTTTATTAGGACTCATTTTGTCATTTTCCCCCTTTTATTCTCTTGGTCTTCAGTTGTATAATTATATTACTCTCTTAATGGTCAAAGGGATTTTTTTACTTTTAAGATTGTATTATCAATTCTAAAATATCCATTTTTTGTTTTAATTTCTCTATTGCAATTTCTTAGAGTTAATTTTTTTTTCAATTTTCTTTTAAATTTTTGAGCACATACTGAGATTCTCAAAATTGGTTTTCCTTTCCCATGCAATTGTTATTTGTCTGGCTCTGTAAAGAATTTTTGTATTCATGCACAGCTTAAATATCAGTGCCAATGGATCTCCTGGGCATGTTTCTGAAGATCCTTGCTGTACCACTTTTATTTATCCAGGACACTGCCCCCCAAATTCCAGTCATGTCAATGGCCCCAAATTCTGATCTTTGTCTCCACAGATAATTGACAATTTCATGCTTTTGTAGGCTCCTGTTTTCTGTGTTGAAGTCCAGAAAGCTCATGCAGACAGAAGTGATAATAATGGCTGAGTTCTTTGTTCTTTTCAGCAATCACAGCCCAGCATTGCCTGTTCTTCAATGCCCAAAATAATAATTTCAAATGTTTTCTTTTTTAGAGATAATTTATTATTTCTGTATAAAACAATTCACAAGAATTGTAAAAATATTGATTGGAGAGTAACACAAGTAATATTAAGAACATCTTTAGAAGGAGATTTCCGTGATCACAGCAAGAGATAATGTTTAAAACTGTATTGCAGCAGTGGACAATAAGTGGCTTACTAGACTCTTATTAGTCTAATAAGCTTAATGTCATAAACCTTTTGAAAAATTGCATGTGGCAGCAAGGCATATAAAGACCTCAATTTATTTTCATTAATCTATAGATATAGGGTTAATTTTTATTTGAATATATATGGTGTTTTCTATGGAATATCATGAGTTCATTTATGGGATTTATAATTTTTTTCCTTTAAGAAGTTCAAATGAAATTGATATTAAGTTGAGGTTTATAAGAATCTGGTGATTTTACAACATGAAATTGTTGATTTTTAAATTATATTTAAAGTGAATTATTGTTTTCCACAATATTTTTGTTAGTTTTTTTCATTTATTATTTCTGTAATCATCAATCATAATTTGTGGCTTTAAGATATATTTTGCCTTATTTTATGTATTTTACAGCATTTATTGTCCCAATAATCAATGAAAAGTCAATGTATATGACTTAAAATGTATGTCTGTTTATTTTTCTTCTAACCACGGTGCATAATTACATTGATTCAAGTTTATGTAGGTAACTGATTATGCTTTTCCTTTTGGCAAATTCAGAAATATAGTTTTTGTCTCTCAAATTTATAACCTTTGATAGTGCTTTACTACAGCTTTGATAATTATAAGAATTCTTCCATAAAGAGAATATGTATAGTATAGTTGAAGTATAAATTAGGATTGCCATTTTCTGCATGCCATATTTCTGAACAAAAGTAAAGTTTTAACATATGCTGCTTCTAATGATTGTTTCCAATTATCAAAAGAAAATCGAAGTATTGGTATGCAATGGAGTCAAGTGTATGTATATCTTAGGGAGACCCTCTGAAACACCTCCTATTATTCTCATGCAGCATGAACATATTAACAGAAAGCTGTAATAAGCCTACACAGAAAATACCATTAAATGTTATTATACCTTCATTAGGAGGGCTTGAATTTTTCTACTAATAAAGTTTTCCCCCAACAAATGATGCCTGTTTGTGTGTGGACAAAAGGAATAGTCAAGGAAAGTGTTATAAAGAACAGGGAGAAATGGCCATTTACAAAAAAGAGGATTGCTGCAGTTTCAAACATTCTTCCTTGTTTTACTCTGTATATGTTTTCTATGTCCTTCAAAATTTTCCTCTCTTTCAGCCTACCATTTTCTCATGATTTTTGTTAAGTTATCATTTCCATGCATTAGAATCATCCATTTAAAATGTACTGTTTGACAATGTTTATTTACCCACAGATTTCTGCAGCCATCATCAGTATCTAAATTTAGAACTTCCTGCTCATTCTAAAAGAAAACTCAAACCTGTTAGCAGTCACTCCCTACATCCCCCAACTGAAACCCCTCAACCACAGTCATTAACAATCAGTAATCTTATTTCTATTCCTTGCCTATTTTGGATATTTCAAGAAAATTGAATGCTACAATATTATGAGACTTTTTTTTTTTCACAAAGCATAATATTTTCAAGGTTCAACATGTTGTAGTATGTGTTAGGAATTCATTTCTTTTATTGCCAAATAATATTCCATTGTATAGGTATTTCAAATTGTATTCACCATTTATAAGTCATGGGACATAGGAGATTTTCCAATTTTTTTCTTTTTTTAAGAAAATTACTTTGAATATTCATGTATCTTTTACTGGGTGGACTTATGATTTTTTTTGTTTTTGGTATGTACCCAGAAATGAATTGCTAGATCATATCATAACTCTGCATTTAACATATTGAGTTAATGCAAAACTATTTTTAAAAGTTGCTTTGTCATGTTACATCCCTATTATCTGTGAATGAGGATCTAATATCTCCACATTCTCACTGACACTTGATATTCTTTTTTATTAAAACCAGAAAGTGTGAAGTAATACCTTTGGTGCATTTGATTTGCATTTCCTTAATGAATAATGATGCTGAGAAATTTTTTATGTTCTTATCGGTCATTTCTCCTTTGGATATTCCTTTTCAATTGTATGCCCAATTTAATTTGGGTTATTAAAATTTTATCAGGAATTTTGGGAAAATGTCAGCAGGTTAGATAGGCAGGGCTCAGCACTCTCACAAGAACAACAAAGAAATAGCCAAAAGCTGGCTGAGGGACCTGCTTTGGTGCTAGCAGACCAAGAGAGTGCTTCACAACTCCCAGGAGAGTGAGCAACACAGAGACAAAAAACCCAAAACAAAATGCATGAGTTATCAACCCCCCTTGGCAGCCAGGAAGGGATTGCTTCCACTACCCCCAAGATATTAAAATGGAGTAAAATTCCTGGCTCACTGCAGCCAACCTACAGGGGAACAGACATCTTCCTCATTGTAAACTGTTGTAAAGGAAGAGAGAAGGGAAGTTGGATGGTTTTTCTTCTCAGTACTGGCTAGACTAACACAAGGGAAACAGAAAGAGATACACCTCCGTGGAAAGGTGTGTCAATGAGCACCATCTACTGGCAATTCTGGTAAGTGCATGGACAAAAACTGATGATGATACTCTGTATTCTAACCCCTGGGAGAAAATCTGTGACCCATTAATGAGATTCTGGTACAATTTTGATAACTTAAGCTGTGCAATTTTAAAAACTTAGAATAAGTCAAACAAAATATCAAAGAAGAGCTGTGGGGAAAAAAACAGAAGGCAAGAGAGAGGATTTGGCCATCAGAGTAAATTCACCAACATATTCAGTAGCCCAGATATCAGCCCAAAAAATTATAAGCCATACTAGATTGCAGGAAGAGATGGTCCATTCAAACTAACAAATAAAAAACAAATATCCAGAAGACAAACAAAATTTAACACAATTAATCAATGATAATCACACAAATATCCTAAAGCAATTCAAAGAATTAAAAGAAAATATGATTAAAGAAATAAAAGATATTGAAGAGACACTGCATGAGCATAAAGAACAATCTGAAAGCCTGAAAAGAAAGGCAACAGACAGGAATGAAAGTCATGTTGGATGAGATTAAAAATATATTAGAGGCACATAAGAGCAGATTTGAAATGCTTGAAGACAGAATTAGTGATTTCAAAGACAGAATATTTGAACTGGAAAATACAGGAGAACAAAAAGAGAAGAGAGAGAAGAAATGGAACCAAGTCTCAGAATTGAATGACAATGTAAAACACACACATATGCTTTATCAGTGTCCCGGAAGAGGAGAGAAGGGAAAAGAGGCAGAAAGAATATTTAAGGAAATAATGACTAAAAACTTTCTATCCTTAAGAAAGACATAAATACCAATATCCAAGAAGGACAATACACCACAAAGAGAATAAATATGAATAGACCTACCCTGAGACACTTACTATTCAGAATGACAAATATCAGAGATAAAGAGGATTCTGAAAGCAGCAAGAGAAAAGCAAAGCATCACATAAAAAAGAAACTCAATAAGATTAAGTGCTGACTACTCCTTAGAAACCTTGGAGGAGAGAAGAAAGTGGTATTATGTACTTAAGGGACTGAAATAGAAAAAACTGAGAAGCCAAGAATTCTATATCCAGCAAAGCTGTGCTTCAATAATGAGGGTGAGTTCAAAGTCTTCACTGAAAAACCAAAGCTGAGAGAGTTGATTGTCAAAAGACCAGATTTACAAGAGATATTAAAGGAAGTGCTACAATATAAAAGGAAAAATAAAGGTAAAAGAATTGGAAAAGCATGTAGAAATGATGATTATTAGGAATGGAAAATCAAAGAGTAAAAAGACAGACAATAGTAAAACATGTGAACAGAAAGACAAAGGACAACATGGATGAAGTATGTAATGCCTTTACATTAAACATATTGACTGTTAATGGCTTGAACAAAAGGCATAGACAGATAGGGTGGATAAAATAATATGAGCCATCTATATGTTGTCTAGGAGATACTGACCTCAGATGTAAGGACACAATCAGGTTAAAAGTGAGTGGTTGGGAAAAGATATTCTATGCAAATAATAACCAAAAATAGTGGGAGTGATGATAGAAATATTGGCAAACTAGATTTTAAATGCATAGCTCTTATAAGGGATGAAGAAGGTGATTATATATTAATAAAAAATTATACTAAATAATTATACTAAATATTTATGTACCCAACCTAAGTGTCCCAAAATATATAAGGTACACACTGGCAAAGCTGAAGGGAGAAATAGAGGTCTCTACAATAATATTTGGAAATGTCAATATACCACTCTCAGTATTGAATAGAATATCTGGATGGAGGACAAGTAAAGAAACTGAGAGCTTGAAAAAATGATAAGCTAACTAAATCTAACACATAGCTATAGAGCACTGGAACCCAAAACATCAGGGTATATTGTCTTTTAAAGTGCTCATGGATCCTTTTCCAAGATAGACTGTATGTTTTGTCAAAAGACTAGTTACAATAAATTTAAAAATATTGAAATTATTCAAAAAGCTTTCTCTGATCATAATGGAATGAAGCTTGAAATCAATAATGGATGGGAAAAGGAAAATTCATAAATATATGAAGATAAAACAACACACTCTTAAATAATCAGTGGGTCAGAGAAGTTGAAAGTGAATTCATCATATATCTTGAGATGAATGAAATGAGAACACTATGTATCAAAACCTATGGGACACTGCAAAGTCACTCCTGATAGGGGAATTTATAACCCTCAATGCTTGCAGTATAAAAGGAGAAATAGACTAATTTGAAGATCCAACTGCACACCTGGAGGTACTTGAAAAAAAGCAGCAAACTAATTATAACAAAGATGAAGGAAATAAATAGTAAAGATCAGAGGAGAAATAAATGAAATTGAGAACAAACAATAGAGATAATAAAAAAAAACAAAAGATGGCTCTTTGAGAAGATCATCAAAATCAGCAAAACCTTAGCTAGACTGACAAAGAAAAAAAGAAAGAAGATGGAAATAAATAAAATCAGAAATGAGATGGGGAAATTACCATTAACCCTGCAGAAATAAGAGAGATACTATGAAAAACTGTATGGTAAAAAACTAGACAATTTAGATGAGATGGATAAATTCCTGGGAACACAAGACCCACCTATGCTGATCCTAAAAGAAATAGATGACCTCAACAAACCAATCACAAGTGAAGAGATTGAAACAGTCACCAGAAACCTCTCAAAGCTGAAAATATGGACCAGATGGTTTTACAGTTGAATTCTACCAATCAAAGATAATCTAATACCAGTCTTGCTCAAGCTCTTCCAAAACACTGAAAGGAAAGAATTCTACCAAACACTTTCTATAAAGCCAACCTCACACAAATAATAAAACCAGATAAAGAAACTACAAAAAAAGAAAATTACAGAACAGCATCCCTAATGAATATAGATGCAAAATCTTAAAAAAAATACTTGCAAACAGAATCCAAAAGAACATTAAGAGAATGAAACATCATGTTCAAGTTGGTTTTGTCCCAGGTATGCAAGCGTGTGTCAACACAATGAAATCAATTAGTGTAATAAACCACATTGATAAGTTTAAGAAGAAAAACCACATGATCCTCTTGATTGGTGTAGAACAAGCATTTGACAAAACACAGTACCTTTTCTTGAAAAAAAATTCCAAAATATAAGTATCAAAGGAGGTTTTCTCAATATGGTAAAGTGCATATATGAAAAACCTACAGCTTGTATTGTACTCAATGGTGAAAGACTGAAAGATTTCCTGCTGTGATCAGGAATAAGACAAGAATGCACATTGTTACCACTGTTATTCAATATCATGATAGAAATTCTAGTTAGAGCAATTAAGCTAGATAAAAACATAAAAGGCACCCACACAGGAAAAGAAGAAGAAAAACTTGAATTATATGCTGATGATATGATCCTATATCTAGAAAATCCTGAAAAATCCACAACAAAGCTACTAGGTCTAATGGATGAATTCAACAAAATGGCAGGATACAAGATTAATACCCCAAATTCATTACCATTTCAAACAATACTGATGTGCATTCAGAGAAGAATGGAACAGGAAAAAAAATTTCATTTATAATGGAAAGTAAAAAATCAAATATTTAGGAATAAACTTAATGAGGACATAAAGTATTAGAAAACTACAAACCATTGCTCAATGAAACAGAAGGAGAATTCAATAAATGGAGGGACATTATGTGTTCATGGATTGAAGACTAAATAACTTTAAGAGGTCAATTCTACTGAAACTGATTTACAGATTCAACACAATCCCAATAAAAATCCCAACAGCCTTTATTGAAGAAATTAAAAAACTAATTATCAAAAATTTTTGGAAGGGTAAGGGGCCATGAATAGCCAAAAGGTCCTCACATAAGAACAAATTTGGAGGACTTTCACAGACTTTAAAGCATATTGCTTGTATACAGTGTTAAAAACAGCATGGTACTGCATAAAGACAGACATTTGAGAAATCAGAAATTGACCCTCATATTTACAGTCAAGTGATTTTTGTCAAGGCTGTCAAGTCCTCCTAGCTGGGCCAAAACAGTCTATTCAACAAATGGTGCTGGGAGAAATGTATATCCATATCCAAAAGAAAGAAAGAAGACCACTATTTCACACCATATACAAAAAGTAACTCAAAATTGATCGAGGACCTAAATATGAAACCTACAATGATAAAACTCCTAGAAGAAAATGTAGGAAAATATCTTCAAGATCTTGTGCTATGCAGTAGTTTCTTAAACCTGACACCAAAAGCCTGAAAAATAAAATAAAAGAAAAAAAAGATAAGTGGGACCTCTTGAAAATTGAACACATTTACACCTGAAAGTATTTTGTTTAAATGGATGAAATAACATCTGACTCAATGGGAGAAAATATTTGGTGATCACGTATCCTTTAAGGTTTTGTATCCATGATATTTAAGGAGATCATACACTTCAACAATAAAAAACAAATTACTTAATTAAAAAATGGGCAAAAGATTTGAAAAAACAGTTGTCTAAGGCAGAAGTGCAAGTGGCAAAGAAACACATGAAAAAATGTTCAAAATCTCTAGCAATTAGGGAAATGGAAATCAAAACAATGAGATATAATTGCACACCTATTAGATTGTCCACTATTAAAACGGTCTGAAAACTATAAATTTTGGAGAGAATGTGGAGAGATAGGAACACCTATCTTGGTAGGAATATAGAATGGTACATTCACTGTGGAGCACCATTTGGCAGTTCCTAAGGAAGTTGAATATAGACACACCATGTGTCCCAGAAGTACCATTTCTATGTATATATTCAGAAGACCTGAGAGCAGTGACATGAATAGATATCCTCACACTGATGTTTACAGTGGTGTTATTTACAATAGCCTAAAGTCGGAAACAACCCAGGTGTTCATCAACTGATGAATGGATAAAAAAAATTCTGGAGTGTAAACACAATGGAATATTCTCCTGCAATAAGAAGAATTGAAGTAATGAAGCATATGACAACGTGGGTGAAGCTGGAGGACTTTATATTGAGGGAAGCAAGTCAGACACAAAAGGACAAATACTGTATGATTGTGCTATTATGGACCAAATATATTATGTAAACTCATGGAATTAATAAATAGAATATAGGATACCAGAAAATAGAAAGATAGCGGAGAATGGAAAGCTGAGGGTTAATCTGTACACAACTGGTTAAAATGTTTGTAAATCTTTGGAAATGAATGTTAATGGTGATAGCATATTATGCTTTTTGTGACTAGCAGAGATATTCTGTGGGTATGACAAGGGTTGTAAGGGAAAGCCAAAGGACATATGTATTACTAGAAGGAAAGCTATAATATTTAACAGAACATATAACACAGTGAAACCTCATGTAAAATACAAATATGGGTGATAATGCATATATAAGACTGTTTACAAAATATGAATTCAGATACGCTAGAGAGAAGGAAACAGAATATCAGTTATGTTAAAAAACTATCATTGAGTAGTACAAAATTTTTATATATTATATTTGTAAGTACAATGCCATTATATTTTAGGCTGAACTGTATTCTAGATATGACCTGCAATATATTTTGGCATTTGATCAGGTGCTTTGTCACCTTCTTGGTAATATCATTTGAACATGAAAGTTTTGTTTTTATTTTACTCAAAATTTCTATTTTTGTTTTTACTGCTTATGGTGTTAAATCTAAGAATCCTATGATTAATATATGGACATAAGATATTGCTTTTGCAATATTTTTAGCATTTTTATAGTTGTATCTCTTATCTATAGGATTATAATCCATTTTTAGTTAGTTTTTGGGTTTGATGTGATAACAGAGACCAAATTCTTCTGCTAGCCTTTAGATATCCAGTTGTTCCAGCACCGTTTGTTGAAAAGGCTATTATTTTCCCAACTGATTTGTTTTGGGCCCCTTGTGGAGGATAATTGTGCATAAATATTTGTGATTATTTCTGAACTATCAATTCTCTTTAATGCTAATATAAAGGGAAGTTTTTCTCAATTTCATTATTTTAACTTATTTTTTATTTGCCATTTGTGCATTTTAAGTGTTACAGTTTAGGACATTAATTACATATACAATGTGTGCTGCCATCACCAGCATATATTACCAAAGTTTTTTCATCATTTTAAATAGACCTCTGTCCCCATTAGGCAATAATTTCCATCGCTTCCCTCCTGTTATACCCTGGTAAGCTCAAATCTAATTTCTGTCACTGTGAATGATCTTATTCTATATATTTCAAATAAATGGAATAATACAATTCTGATTTTTGTCTGGATTATTTTGCTTAGTATAATGTTTTCAAGATCCATTCATGTTGACCATTTGTCAAATTTCATTCCTTGGAATGAGGAATAATATTCTCTTGTTTTTCTATTTATCTGTTGGTAGATATGAGTTATTTTTAACTTTTGGCTATTGCAAATAATGCTTCTATAAACACTGATATACAAGTATATGATTCTTGTTTCCAGATTTTGGGGTACATATCAAAGAGTAGAAATACCAGGTCATATGGAATTCTTTGTTTAGCTTGTTGAGAAAATGCCAAACTGTTTTCCTCAGAAGTTACACCATTTTGCCTTACAACCAGCAATGTAAAATATTCCAATTTCTCAACAGCTTCATCAAAATTAGTCTTTTTACATTTTTTTAATAATAGCCATCTGAGTCATTGTAAAGGGGTATCTCACTGTGTTTTGATTTGCAGTTCTTAAATGGGTAATTATATTGCACATATTTTCATGTGTTTATTGACCATTTGTATATGCTCTTTGGAGAAATGTCTCCTAAACTCCTTTTTCCATATTTTAATTTGGTAATTTGTCCTATTTTTGTGGAACTGTAGGAATTTTAATCTTTTTTATTTATTAAAGAAGTTGTGAGCTTGCAAAACAATTATGCATAATGTGCAGAACTCTTATACATCACCCCTCCACCTTCACCTTGCATTGTTGTGGAAAATTTGTTACAGTTTTTGAAAGAGCAGTATCAAATATTATTTTACTATGGTCCACAGTTTACATTTGGTGTGTTTTTCCAACTTCCTTATTATTAGCACCATATATTAGTATTGTACATTTGTTACAGTTCAGGAGAGACTGTTTTCATATTTGTACTGTTAACCATAGTCTATCACTGATCACATGGTTCACTGTGTTATACAGTTCCATGCCTTGTACAATCCATCAAAAATGTATACTCAGTGGCTCTCAGTTTCATCACAGACTTCTACTATCATCCTTTCAGACAATGTTTTTATTACTTCTGAAACACACACACCTTTTTTATTAACCTTCTTATTTAACATTTCTGATTACCTTCATTTGTTCCTGTGAATTTGTGTTTCCATTCATCGTCATTTTTTATTCTAATACAACTTTGTCCCTACCTCCGGATATTGTCAAACATATATCAATTCTATATGTTATGAACTAATTTTCTACTTCACTAGGAATAATGGAGCTACAAATTGCATCAATAATGAGATGTTTTGCCCATAAGTTTAAGAAAAATTAGTAAATGACCATATCCTATATAGGCAATTATGTGTGTGAATAGAATGCTGTTGGCAGGAGTACAAATTAGTCATCATTTTGGTAAAGCTAATTGGTGGTATTTACAAATATGTAAAATCCGCTTCATCAATTGAAATCAAACAATTTATTTAAGAAACATATTTTCATATGTGAACAAAAATGGATGTACAATAATAGCATTCAAAATATTCTTGAAACTTAAGAAGATTGTTTTTGAGAACTGTCTATTGGTTACTCTATTTCATATAAAACTACATTGAAAGAAGAGGGTGAAATTCAAGCAGACTTGTTTTGCACATACTTGTCAAGTCTCACATGATTCAATTTCATTGATAATATTTTAGATTAATGACATATTTAATCTCGCACTGAAGCCCAATAGACATCCAATGCAGACAACAGATGTGAAAATGTATATGCAAAGCAATGTCTGGAGATAATTGTCTCCTGAATCACCCACTATATGTGTTTTTGTTCCTCTGGTTTTCACACAGCTCACACAGCTCTGTAGTGAATGATTCCATTTCAAAACATCACAATTTTCTTCAGTTGGATACTGACTGGTTATCTTTTAGGTCCCTTTGTGATTTTCCACCAAACAGTGGTATAATCCCAGATTGATTTTTAAAAAGTGTTCTGAAAAAGGTCATAGATAAACATAATGACTGGGAGGGAAAGAACTTCTTTTCTCAGCATGGGAGGTGAACATATAGACAGACCTTTAAAATTTATTGTAGATTTCTTCTTGATACAACAGCAAAAAATGTACAAACCAGGAATGTTTAAGGCAAGTCCTCAAAGTGGGGAACTGCTTGTTTTCTAGCATAATTTTACACTCTTACCAACTTTCCAATTTTTTCCGTTGGCACTTGGGTAAAGAAAAAAACATAAATGGAATCCAAAAATCAAACCATCTGCTGTCATTAGGAATATTCCCCTCTGCTTCTGTGTTTTCACACCTGTCTCCTACAATCACATGTAACAGCAGTACAAAGCATTGCAACTGCTGCAGGAATTATTGCCTATGGAACCCAGATGTTCTTGTCATTGTGTATTATTGTTTTGCAAACTTATAACTTCTCTAATCAATATATGTAAATATTATTTTAAAAAGCAAACACCTGGTTTCCTCTTGTGTTTCACTGCCGGCTGTGCCTGTCTCTCTCCTGCACACCATTCTACTACTTCAAGATTCACAAAGTAATGGTTCACTATGACATTTTGCTATTCACTACATACTGCTAATATGCCTAGAACAACAACAACAAAAATCAGTCCAAAACCCAGTTGTCTGGAGATATTAAAATGAAATTAAACAGGAGGGCAATAAAGGACATACACCATCATTGTTCTTTGGCTCAAAACACTCTCCCATATATGTAACATTCATGCAAATGCCACCAGGAGAGGATGCCATAGCAGGTCTTCCCTCTTTCCTGAAACACTGGTTTCTTAAAATCATCTTATTTTTGTACACAGCCATTTAATTTTACATAGTCTAAACATCACTGCCAATTTTAAAATACAAACAGGTAGGAAACACACTGAAAGGGTCAAGGGACACTTCTCTGGGGGCCCTTGATAGTGTATCTGGAAATTGCAACCTGCTGTGTTGTTCAGTGCCTAGATCTTTTGCAAAGTCAATCCAAAGTATAGAAGCTAATCAAAACCAAAATACAGTTGTAAGTAAACCTCACTTTGTGATCAAGGGGGAGTACCATTGAATCACAGGTACACAGGAATTCCCTGAAACACTCATCTGAGAATTGATTTTTTCCTCATGATTGAAAAATTCACCTTAAATTAATTATGCTAGCTTTTTCCTGTATAAACATTTCTCCCCATAATTCTTTTTACAACTTCCTTTATCTGCTTGTTTCTAAGACTATAGATTATCAGATTCAAGAAAGGAGGGACTATAGAATAGAACACAGAGGTGACCATGTCCTGAATTGTGGGTGAGTTGGTGTTTGGCTTCATATACACAGCAGCACCTGAGATGAGAAAGACGGTCACAATGAACATGTGAGTGACACAGGTGGAAAAGGTCTTTCCTTGCTTGCCCCTAGTGGGAAACTTGAGCACAGTAGAAAATATGTGAATATAAGACATGATGATGCAGGCAAAGCAGCCACCATCAATCACCATTGAAGAGATGAAAATTAAAATTTCATTGTTTAAGATATCAGAACAAGAGAGCTTCAAAAGAGAGTGGACATCGCAGAAGAACTGCTGGACCATGCTGGACTGACAGAAGGGCAGGCAGAATGTGTTGCCAGTGTGAAATCCTGAGTAGACCAGACCACTGAATACAGAGGCCAGAGTCATCTGGACATAGACCTCAGAGTTCATGACCATAGGATAGTGGAGGGGCTGGCAGATGGCCACATAGTGGTCATGAGCCATGACGATGAACAACAACAGCTCTACTGCAGCAAAGAAAAACACAAGGAAGATCTGAGCTGTGCATTCAGCAATGGAAATTGCTGTGTTGTCAAGCAGGAAGATGACACATGCTTTGGAGACCATGACAGAAATGCAGCACATGTCTAGGACAAACAGATTCCTAAGGAAGAAGTACAGGGGGTGTGAAGTTTCCAACTGAAGTTGATCACTGTGACAATGAGAAGATTCCCCATCAGGGTTGCCTAGTAAATCAGTAGAAATAGCATTGCATGTAAAACTCTGAGCTCCCACATATCAGAAAATCTTGTAAGCAAGATTTTGGGCATCTTGGGAAAATTTCCCTTGGCCATGAAACATCAGACAAATAATCCCTAAGAAACATGGAGGATCCACATGTAGAAGGAATTAGCCTAAGCACATTTATTGCCTCACATTAATCCATTTTTATTCTATTAAAATGTTTTAGTCAAGGGTTATAACATAATGTTTCCTCTTGCTCCTTTGGTCTCCCTGCTTTTTACACTTGTTTCCAGAAAAGGGTTAGCAGTAAAATATAATATTTATGAGCTTGGGAATATGTTTGCATTCATTTCTATCACTTACAAGTTATAAAATGGATCTACTGAATTTAAAGATTTTCCCAGAAGATTAAAAATTTAATATAGGCAATTTCTTATGCATCCCTTCTCATTATTAATGTTCCATGAATGTTAATATTTATGATAATATGATAACATTGTAATATGAGTAGAGATTTGTTTAAATATAATAATCAATTATAATCCATTCCATGACCACTAAATGTTTCCTGTTAAATGCGATCATACATTTCTCATGCTTCTCCATGTACTCCTTGTATGTTCAAAGGTGCTTAGTTTTCCCTGTTCAAAAGAAACATTTGCAACTCTTGATAGGTACATATCACCTGTGGGGAAAAATATTTATATATTAATAATATCAGGTTCACTAAATTAATATTTTATTCTTCTGTTTTGTGTCAAATACTGTTATGTTTTCCTATAAAACACGAACATATTTCAGAACTTGAAGAAGCTGATATAGAAAGACATTGCTTAACATGTGGGTCATTAATGGTTGTTATACTCACACCTGATTCCTTCATAAGTTTCCTTTTCACAGTCGCCCTTAGTGAAACTCTTACTTAACCCTCAAATGCAGAATGTTTTCATTTGAAATTCCTTCAGCTTTGAATAATATTTTAACTCATGTAATCAAAATGGGAACAGCTTTCCTTGTTGCCTTGAAACCACAGAATGTATATTTTCAGACTTGCTTATCTAGTGCTCTTTAATTCTCAGTGTTGATGCACTCCACTTTCCTACTCTGTGTTCCCTTTTCTCCTGACAAATGTGACTACTTCTAGAGAAACTCTGCTAACTGTAAGCAGGTAGGATGCATGTCACTTTCAGATTGAACTCCTCATCACAAGAATAAAATTTTCTGTTTCTTTTTTCTTTTTTTCAATCCAGGATCCTTCAGAAAACTACTTCAATAAGCCGTTGTTGTTTTTGTTTTATGCCAAGTTTACTGAAAACTTACTAATAGCATTGTGTGACGAATCTGATTAAAAATAGCTAACTACACTATTTATAAGAAGCTCTAAGTTATTTAAGCCAACTTCATGCAGAAGTTGAGATCTTAAAAATAGTGGCTTAATTTTTTTCCTCAAGAAATTCCATATCAGGCTTCTACCATATTATGAAAATTCAACAGTATTTCACAGTTGGAACACAGTGAACATATTTTATTTATTATTTCACAATCACCAATCAATTGTAGGTTTCTAGCTTGTATTTATAATGTGTCAGCAGAGCAGGGTAAAACTTTGTGGACTAAAGGAGAAGATATATTTTATATTTTGACTCTACCATTCATTTCCTATGTATGTAGATCTTCATATATACCTTTGGCTCTCAGTTTCCTTTTCTATAAAATTTTTAAAAATACCTACTTCATGAATTTTATATTTGTAAAAATAATTAGAGATTCTCATAAGGTAGCAAGGTTATGAAAATTAAATGAATAATAATAAGTTTTAAAAAGGTGGGGAGGTTGCTAAGCACTACATTTCTTCCATCTCAAATTCATATTGCTTTTATATTTTTCAGAAGCAAGCAAAGAATTATAGGAATGCCACCACTCTGAATGTGATAATGAAATTTTCTTTTAAAAGTAGTATCACAACAAAAAATGTTATGGACATGTAAATAGAGATTATTAAAGTAAGACTATTCTTAAATAGTATACAGGGTACAGGAGGCTAACTCACAAAGTAATGTTCTCATGGGAAAACTACTTTATTGTACAAGTGTTCATATACATTAAATTGTAAAAACAAATTTGGCCTTTTCTGCATAGACTTAATGAATTAGAAGACATATTTTGATAATTAATGTATTAATTTGTTTATTAATTGAGGCATGCTTGTAATCTTTAATTTATTTATAATATCTACCTTTAAAGATATTTTAGGGTGAATTATGTGCAAGCAGTTGTCTGGAAGCTGTGGAACTCAGGTATGAACAATGCCTACATGGTTTTCATGATATGTTATGAGAAAGTCCTAGAATTATGCCTGAAGTATAAGGGGTCATGTGCACTATTTATTTTTATGGCAAGGATTCACTCATTCACTACATACTACCTACTGCATCTAGGAGAGTGATGGGTATATAGAAAATAATACAAAAATAATTATTGAAATTAATTGATTTGCAATAGTACCCATAAATCATTGTTTATATTCTTTTTAGGTAAAACACATCGATCAGAATTAGATCTGTTTAAGTATAAATTTAAATTAGCATCCTGCATACTGAAGCTCTGGTCAGTGTGCAGAGCTGCCCCACCCCCTTCTCCAACTGCTGCTGCAACCAGCTCACTCTTTGCTTCCATGAACAGCTATCAATTCTCCTGAAACTGCTTGAACTAAGTTTATTTCATTGAATGAAAAAGAGGATATTTGTCTCATTGTATGAGTACCTTTTATATTTATGTATGTATATATTTTATCAGAGTCCCTTTTACAGTTTCTCTGAAAAAAATCAACTAAGCAGTGCAGGAAAATAATGCAGGTGATTCTTGGAGGGAAGGGAAGGAAGACAGAAAAAAAAGTTAATAAAAAAAGTCTCAAAATTTAATTTTGATTATTACTTTCTGCTGGATAAACACATCAAGATTTGTGAAAAGGGTCCACCGATATTTTACCTGGGGGCAAGGATGAATGGGCGTACTTGGTAGAGATGACTAAAATCTTGTCTGGAAGCATTCTATTATAACTAGAGCTTTCATGTTAAGTTTTATATCCAAAAAATAGGAAACCCCTGGGAGGACAGGCTTTGGCACCAATAATAGCCAGTGCCCATAGAAAATTTCTAAAATATAATTAGTTCTAGATGGTTTGATAAGAAGACCCAAGTACAATATGTCCATGAACAGCACTTGTATATAAGATACATTAGTGCATTTGAATGTAGAAAATGGTGTATATTAGATAGATAATCATTTATAAAGAAATTCACAGTTCCCCTAATATTCTCAGTGCTCTTAAGGTGAAATACCTGTGGATCTTAGGGACCAAGGAGCAGAGAAGGAGACTCAGAGCCTGGTCTCAGCCCAATCCCAGGAAACTGAATTTTCCTGCTCATCTTGGTATTACTAGTGATGACATTACAGTTTTTCTGAAATTGTCCAAAGCACTTATGAGCCTGGTGCCAAAGCCCAGCACAGATGACTGTGAGCTGGGTGATCATCATCACATTGTTTTATCTCTGATAACTTGGTTTCTCCACCTGTGAGAACATTAACAACGGTGTCCACCCTCATGTGTCATGTGAGGGTAGGAATAAATGGAACGTGTAACCATTTAGATGAGTACCAGGCACAAAGTGCATACATTTTAGGAAACACTACAATAATTATTCAGTCTTCATAATCATGAAATATGAGGGTCATTTTTATTGTGTTAGGAAAGTAGAAAGTCTCAACATGTTTCTAAGAGGTGCTCAGTACTTTTGTGTGATTGCTTTCCAGTTTAATTCACCTGTAATTAGACAACACACACTTTTTGATTTCAAACTACTCAACATACTCTTGAATGCACTTTCTACACCATTAGGAATTAGTCAACTACTCTGTTCCAAACTTTTATACCTTACCTGATGGCTGTCTCTTGATGATTACACTGGCTGAATTGTTTTTACATATCCAAGCATAATTTTGATATTTTAAGTTATATTTTGTGATATAACATGTTAGACATTATGTATTTGGTGAAGCCATGATAATAGGTGAATATTAATTTCACATTGTTTTGTCTACCATGATGCAAAATAACCTTGAGTCATGCTTCTTGCCTTCAGGTGTACACTCTTTGATAAGAATGCAGCCTTTGATATTTTCAAATTGTATGTTCCCCAGAAAATCATGTTCTTAAAGCTAATTCATTTCTCTATATGAAAACCTATTCAAATTGGATATTTTGATAAGGTTGCTTCAGTTCGGTCATGGTCCAGTGTGAGTGTTAATCCTTTTTAATGGAGTCCTTTATAAACAGGATGAATATGGAGCTAAAGGAGAGAAAACCACAGAATCAAGAAACTGGAAGGAATTAAACCTGAAAAAGTAGGGGGAGACCAGGATATACCGACAAGTCCTTTGCCACATGAAAGAGTTCAGGATTGCTGGCAGCCAGGCTTCCCAGAGATAGTATCTCTTGATGATGCCGTGATTTGGACATTTTTCTCAGCCTCAAAACTGCAAGCTTATGAACTAATAACTTTCTATTGTTAATGGTCAGCCCATTTTATGGTACCTACCTGAGGGGTTTAGAAAACTAAAATGCAGTAATATAGAAACAACAGCTTTTGGTTTGTGTTTAATTTATAAATTTATATATATGTGTATACCTATAAATGTATATGCATATCTATATCCATATTGTTTTAAATTTATTATCTATGTATACAGTTTGAATATATTTCAAATAGTCTTTCTTATTGACAGAAATGTCTTGTAGGTATTTTAAGTCTTATATAGGTAAATAGTAATGTGAAGATGATACTAATACCCTAGTACAGTCTCTTCACATGGTGTAGGTTCAACTCTGCCATCAAGATGAAAGATTTAAATTTGGGAAAAACATTCATTGACATCCCATCCCTCCAAGCACCAATGCCCTCAATAATATATTATTTGACCATTGCTTTATTGTGTCTTCAGTTAGTCATTCAACTTTTCTAGATCTTATAGTGATTATATGTATGAGAGTTGGTCCTACAGTAATATACTCAAGCTCCAGAAATAGAATGGTGGTGTTTGTTTTGTTTTGGTAGATGCTTCCCATCAGATTAAAGATATTCCATTCACTCCCTCCCCACACCTCTGCCCCTGAGATGGCTCCCTTGTCTCTCTGCTATTGTGTCCACTGGTCTTCTCTTGTTAGGAAGCACCAGGAAGCAACCTGGAAGGTGGGCACCCAACTGCTTGAGCCACATCCACTCCATCCATTCACTTTTAATTTGATGAAAGTTTTTAGCTTGAATAAGCTTTGATATTTATTGTTTTACCTACAGTCAATGTGAATATTATGTAAGTTTTCTCCTTTATTCTGTTGTAACCCCAGTCCAAAGGTCTTAAATGAGATATAACAACCACCTACAGATTATCACTTCAATCAAGAAAGGAACTGCCACCCCGCACCCCCCCCCCAAAAGAAAAGTAATGTTAAGAAGAAGAAGAAGAAAATAAAAATAAAGGACCAGGCCTAATCAACTGATAAAAAACAAAAACAAAAAACAAAAAAATCAATGGCAGTGATGGGAGTGTTTTGATCAACTTTCCATTGAGATTATTGAAACAAGGTCCAAATTAGGGATCATAATTAAGTAAAATAAAAGGGCCAGATACTTTAGATATTGCTGGGAGGGTCACTGTCTTAGTTTGGCAAAGGCTGCTAATGTGCGGACATTGGCGGCCGGCTGTGGCGGCGGGCAGGCGAGCAGAGCCCCGGGAGCCAAGACACTATAGGAAGCCAAAAGAACCTTGGAGGGAAAACGACTGGAGCAAACCACCCGCTCACTATCGCCGCCCCCGGTTGCGGCCCGCACTGCGCTTAAACCCGCGACAAGGTGCCGGTGGCTGCTAAGCCGCTGTCTGGCCCATGCAGCGTTGTTTAATTAAAATAAAAAACAAAGAACAAAACAGGAAATCTCTATGAAAAAAAATCTCTGGCATAGCATGATAAATGTGAAGTTGCTTATCCTAACACTTGAAGTTATGTGAAGATTTTTAGCACTAGGAGAAAGTGGTCCCCTGCAAATTGAAAGCGGTATATAAAAAGTGTGCTTACTGGGAGTTCACTAAAAATATGTTAGTAAAGATAGAGCAGAACTGCTCTTAAAATTTTTGTTTTATTACTTCCTGGAGTTCTTTCAGAAACCTGGAACCAAATCAAATATGTGAATCAGAAAGTAAATTTCATAAAATACACAATTTCTTTTTGCACAGAAAAGAAAATATTATTTATTTCTTACCATGTGTATCAGGAAACTTACAAAGAGTGGGAAAATAAGTGATAAAATTCAATACTAGTTATAAAAATTTGAGTTATATTATCATTTAAATGTCTACAGATTTTGATATTTCATATTTGTTTTAATATTGTCCATATTGTCTCTATTGGGTTACAAAGACATTATTGGAATATGTGTGTAGATTATGAATTGAATCCTACTTTTTAAATTACCTTTAATATTCAGTAGGAGGAACAGTCCTTGGAATTATGTATGCAATAAAACCTCCCACTTATTAAAACTGTTAAGAATCTTAGAAAGTATTTAAATTGTTAGGCTTTAATACAAGAACGTCTTGGTTAGCCAGCTGTTTTTATAATATCCACTATCACAAGCTGTTCATTTTAATATTCATTATAAAATGTTTTAGCAATGCATACTGATTTTTAAACAAAATTAATTTTTACATTGTCTTTTTATTATTTAACAGAATATAATAAAATAAGCAGTAAAATGTATGTTTTCATGGTTTGATTTCAAAGCATCCCAACCAACCAACCAAGACTTGTAACATCTCTCTAAAGTAATGAGCAGGTCACACACCTTCCATGACCAAATCAGCAATAGGACAAATGTACCCCAGGTTAGCTTGCTTGAAGTAGACATAAAATTCTACCTACCTGCACTAATCAATTTTCTAAAGAATGATAAAATAATGTCATCTTCTGCTAACTGAATTTTAACATATTTATGTTTTTAAAAGGGAAAAAATCATATAGATATATCATTTGTATTTTTACTAAAAAGTTTTAGTAAATAAAATATTTTCTTTCAATTGCTAGAAATTTAGAATTGAAGGCATATAATATCCCTTAATTGATATATAAAAAGAAAGGTATTCTCTACATACTACATCAATATACACATCTGTGTATATGTCTATCTATCTATATCTATTGCTCTATCTACCCACTTATAACAAATATATATTGTGGAATTCCTTAATGAGTAGTCAAATATTGTTTGATTCATTCATCAACAAATGATTGGTAGTTACATCTATAAAATGACACAATTCCTTCCACTCAAATATGTACACCATTAGATAATAAAACCTCCCCCAATTAGTCCATTAGGGCCTCTTATGGTCCCTTCCTTATATCCTTGGTAAAGTCCTCTACTTCACACTAAACTTTAACTGCTGACTATAACAGTTTTGCTTGTAACTGTAAATGTCATATTAGTTTATTTCCATTCATTTCCTTGTTATCTTATCTAAGCTGAGCAATTTACAATTAAGGTAACCTCTAGCCAAATGCTTGCTTCCAGCAGGCTTTGGTCAATCTTTGAGGACTTCCTGGGTAGTTGCTTACACACTCCTTATTATCTATAACCCACCAGTATCGGGCAACAATACTATCCCCTCCTCCTTTTGTGTAAATCCAATGAAAGTCCTAAACTCTTTACACTTGGGAAGACAGAAGTGTCTCCATACTTGGTACCTTGCAATAAACTCTCTCTTTTTGAAACACCCAGTGTCACTGAATTGGCCTCTCATGCTCATCGGACTGTGAGCCCACATTTCCAGCAATAGTATAACTTTTGAAATTTTGAATGAATTGCTTTATCCTGTGTATTAGTCAGCCAAAGGGGTGCTAATGTGAAATACCAAAAATGGGTTGGTCTTTACAAAGGGTATTTATTTGGGGTAGAAGTCCACAATTACCAGGCCATAAAGCGCTATGTTTCTTCTCTCACCAGAGTCCATTGCCACATGTTAGAGCAAGACAGCTGCCGGCATTTGCCAGAGTTCAGGCTTCTGGGGTTCCTCTCTTCCCAGGGCTTTGTTTCTCTCCAGGCTTAGCTCCTGTTTCCTCCACAAGGTCAGCTGTAGACGATCAGGTGAACGACTTGCTTCTCTTCTCCTGGGGCCTTCTTTCCAACATCAAAACTGTTTCTCAAAAGACTGCTTCAACTCTGTTCTTTGCCTTGCCTTTTATATTCGATTCCGCATCCACCAAGGGGTGGGGCTCAATGCCCTACTGACGTGGCCCAGTCAAAGCCCTAATCATAAATTAATCATGCCCAGATTAGCAGGTCAGTTTACAAGCATGATCCAATTATATTTTTGGAATTCATAATTATATCAAATTGGCCAGCGGTTACATCCTGTCATATTTATTGAATTAAATCTTTATAAAAAGTATCCTTCTTCCAAGTTTTATTTTAAGTTCATGCATCATCTGAGAAATAATTGGACAGCATGTTTGAATTGTCTTCACATCAGGAATAAAAAGCATTTTTTCACTCCCCATTCCTGAGCCTAGGTCAACTGAGGCAGTCAAGGAGCATCTTTGTTAAATGTTCCTCAATCCCTCACTCTAGACTTGACAGAAAGTGTTAAGCTCAGGGAAGGAATGTTGAACAGGGCATGAAGGACATGTAGAGAGAGGGAGAAAGGGCAGCCTTACTGAAGCTTGGCATTACTGTCTTCTTAAAGATTGTCCAATGCCAAAAGAATTTCTATTCACTTGACTCTTGTGGAGGATATACATATACTGGAGTAGTGTTAGGTCATTCATCTCACACCACCAGATACTGTTTCATTTGGGATTACAATAATTTCTAAGAAGGTAATGACTTAATCAGGTTGTAGCTACAAAATGGCCTGGGCAGAATGGAAATCTAGGCTTTTCCCACTAACTTGAATCCATTTTTCCCCCTTCTCACTATGCAGCACAAGTACAAAATTGACTTCACAAGAATATCCTAGTTCCAAATCCACACCCTCCATACTCATTATTTCACTCAAATGAATAAAAAATTCATAAAACTGAAAAAATCAAAGTATACCCTGTGCAATGATGTGCAATGGGATGAAAGAGACCTGAGTCCTGGCCATTTTCTTTATACAGCCTTACTGTTTGAAATGAGAGAAGCTACAAATTAATTTGGTTCATTTTCCCAAATGTAAAAATGAACTCAGTGACATGTCCTCTGCTGCCCCTCCATCTCTGACAGTATTTAAGCATCATCCACAGAGAAACTGCCTTACACATATCATTGACTCTCCTTCCACTTACACCAGGGAAGGGGGACCAACACAGGGGTCAAATCCATAAATATTGATGAGGTGCTCCCTTTTGCAAGCACAAGCTGATCTTAGACACATCTGAAACTCATTAAAATGATAAAAATTAAACCAATCTATCCTAAATTACTGTTTCCATGTTTTTCTTTGATAAGATATTTATAAAGAATACATCCAAATGCAAAAATCCAGTCCCTTTCATCAAACATCTGCCTTCATGATTTTCTAACAAATACAAACATTGGCTGAAATTATTTTTTATACAAACCTGAAGCAAATAAACTCATTTATTATAGTGGGTAAAAATTTCATAAGTGTAACAGCAATAATTCTGATACCTGCCTCTGTTTATCACTAGAAGGAATTACATAATTAAATATGAAAACTCAGGTCAGACTTCTGGGGAATATGGTAGAATAGGTAACTAAAGGTCTCACACCTCCTCCAAAAACAGCTAGTGGTGGACAGGCAGAAACTGTATGAAACAACTATCCCAGAGCTCTGAAGTTCAAGGGCATTCTGTACAGCATCCAGGGAAGAGTTGGATGAAAAGACTGAGAAACTGCTGTAAAAGAAAAACTGTAAGTTAACTCACTCTACCATGGTTGCTGCTCCCCATCCCCCACCCTCAAGTCAAGCAGTCTCAGATCTAGTCCCTGGATGACTGCTGCAGACAGAGAGGGATTTGGAAGAACTCCTCCCCAAGAATGGGTGGGGCACAGCTGAGTACTGATTATGACTTTTGATAGGCAAATTTAAACTGCAGGGTCACAGCTGTGAACCTCCATTTTAGCCTGCCCTATCAAGGGAGCTATAATCACTGTATCAACTTCAACTCCACCACTGACAGGGGGCAAAGCCAAAGGAGGTTTAAAGACACAGTCCTTCCTTAAAAGTGTGGGAAGAACTTGACAAAGAGCACATTCAACTGGGCATGCCTGGAAAGTGCAGCTTTTAGGAACCAACAGAAGTGTTTTGTGTCATTGTTAGGTCCCAAAGCTGGGCTTTTGGGGATAACAAGAGATGTAGAGAAAAAGTCTTTAACACAAGAGTTAGGCAGAACTTACATTTATTATGTCTACAGAGGTAGGAGCCAAGGTCAGTCTAAAGTGACTAAGAACTGACTCCCCATGCTGTGGTTTTACTCTGGCTTGTATACCTAAGTTACTACTTAGCATTTGCTTTGGTTATGCATTAGCTTTTATGCATATGGATGAACATACATAACTAGTTATATAATTGCATGATTAGTATGTTCAGGATGTCACACTTGCACATACATTGCATGATCAAAAAAGGGGCAGATGACTCTACCCCAGGGTTGGAATTTTACTATGTTAATTAAGCAAGTTGATTTGAGGACAGCCATGGACTTCTTCTGAGCAGGTCCGTTCAATCAGTTGAAGCTGTTTTTCATACTTCATTGTTTGAACAGGATGTTCTTGACCATAAGAAATGGAATTTGGCACTGAGAGAGAGTTGCAACTCATTATCTTCTAATTTACATATAATTCTTTCCTTTGAATCCTAGCAAAAGGGAGAGAAACAAGTTACTATCAGATATTTGGTCATCCTACATCCATCAGCATCTGTCTTTTTTTTTTTTTTTTTAAGATTTATTTATTTTATTTATCCCTCCCCCCCTTGCTGCTTGTGTTGCTGTGTCCATTCACTGCATGTCTTCTCTGTGTCTGCTTATCTCCCCTTTGCTGAGAGGTCTTGCCGCATCAGCCCACTGCGCTGTGTGAGCCAGCCTGCCCTCACAAGGAGGCGCTGGGAAGCGAACCCAGGGCCTCTCATATGGTAAACGGGTGCTCTATCCATTGCGCCACACCCGCTTCCTGCCGTGAGGTTGCTGCATCAGCCCACTGCATCGCTCAGGCCGGCGTGCCCTCACAAGGAGGCCTCAGGAAGCGAACCCGGGCCTCCCATATGGTAAACGGGGGCTCTATCCACTGAGCAACACCCGCTTCCCCATCAGCATCTGTCTTGATCCTTTCCCTAGGGCCTTCTGAAACTGTTCTCTACTCCTTTAGTGGGTTCTTGGCCCTGATTTGTTTGGGAATTACTGGATAGAGAAAGTCCTCTCTGGGGTGACCCTCCTCAAAGAATTTGCCCTCCACCCAAAAACATCTAGATGAAATGAAAGAAGAGTGTTTTTTTTTTTAAGTGGCAAAACGGAAACAACAAGACACCCACAAAAAGAAGAGAGTAAAAGAACTTTTCTCCTGGAGTGAAACAAATGCACAAACTAAGAAACATTTAAAATGGAACTGAACAAACTGAGAAAGAATCGGATGTAGAAAAGGTGAATGTATCTCAACAGTTAAACACGGGAACTTACAAAGGTGTAGAATAAGTTGAACCAAGTGTCAGAGAAGAAGAATGACACAAAGCCAATCACAAACAAAACCCTAGATGACAGAAAAACTGGCCTTCAGAATAAACTCATCAAGATAATCAGATGCCTAGACATAAGCAAAAAAAATAAGCTATACTAAGAAACAGGAAGTTATGGCCCACTCAAGGAATAAATTAAATCTCTCTCTGTATACTAGAATCAACTCAAAATGGATCAAAGGCCTAAATATAAAAGCTAGGCTCATATAACTTCTAGAAGAAAATGTAAGGGAAAATCTTAGAGACATTTTGTTAGGTGGTGGTTTCTTGGCTCTTACTTCCAAAACTTGAGCAACAAAAGAAAAAATAGATAAATGGGACCTCCTCAAAATTAAACACTTTTGCACCTGACAGATCTTTGTCAAAAGGGGGAAAAATCAGCTGATTCAATTGCAGAAAATATTTGGATATCACATATCTGATAAGGGTTTAATATCCATGATATATAAAGAGATAATACCACTCAACACTAGAAAAACAAATGACCTCATAAAAAATATGCAAAAGATGTGAATAGACATTTGTCCAAAGCAGAAATACAAATGAAAAAAACATAAAAAAAAAAAAAATTCAACATCACTAGTGATTAGGAAAATGCAAATTAAAGCAACAATGAGATATCATCTTACACCTATTAGAATGGCCACTATTTAAAAGACAGAGAAATACAAGTGTTGGGGAGGATGTGGAGAGATAGGAACACTTAGTTACTCTTGGTGGGAATGTCAAAGTCGAATGTTACAACCCCTGTGGAGGACTGTTTGGCAGTTCCTAGAGATGTTGAGTATAAATTTGCCCTATGATCTGGAAATACCAGTATTGGGCATATACCCATAAGAACTGAGAGCAGTGACATGAACAGACATCTGCACACTGATGTTCATAGCAGCGTTATTCATGATTGCAAAAAGTTGGAAACAACCAGGTTTCCATCAACTAATGAATGGATTATCAAAATGAGGAATGTTATGCAACTGTAAGAAGAAATGAACTTATAAAGCATATGAAAACATGGATGAAACTAGAGGGCATTATGTTGAATGAAGCAAGCCAGACACAAAAGGACAGATACTGTATGATTGCATTACTATGAACTAAATATATTGTGTAATCTCATGGAGTTAATAGAATGAATGAGAATGAGGTTAGAGAATGGAAAACTGAGGATTAACTTGTGCAGAATTAGTAAAAAAAGATATGTGTTAATCTTTGGAAATGAATAGAAAAGGTGAAATCCCAATATAAAGTTTGTAACTATTTGTACTATTATGTGGGTATGAAAGCAATTTAAAGGGAAAGTCTAAGGTCATGTATATTAAAACAGGATAGCTAAAATATGTAACATGGTACTGTGTAGCATAGTAAAACCTTATCAAAATATGAATATGAGTAAAATTACATATATAAGATTGTTTTTCTTAAAACTGATCAAAAGTATGTTAATGCTACAAGATGTCAATATCAGACCAAAGAAAAACCCACATTATGCTAAGTGAAAGAAACCAGACACAAAGTAGTACATTTTGTATGATTCCATGTATATAAAATGTAAAGATGAAATTAGTGGCTATGTAGGGCTGGAGAAGGACTGCTAACAGGTGTGGTTTTTTTCTTTTTGGAGTAATGAAATTATTCTAAAAATTTGTGGTGATGAATGTACAACATTGTGATTATACTGAAAGCCATTGATTCTACACTCGGATATATCATATATGAAGTGAATATATCACAATAAAACTGCTTAATAAAAATAAATAAATAAATAGTTGTCCAAAAATAGCCAGAAATTTCAACTATGTACAGCAGGGAAAGCATAGAGAGGTTGAGAGTTCAAGAATTTTCTGGTTGGTTTGTCTGTGTTTTTGTCTATTATTATTGAAATAATGAAAATGTTTTAATAATGATTGAAGTGATGAATGCACAACTATGTGATTATACCAAAACCATTGATTGTATACATTGGATGAATTTTGTGCTTTATTAATATCTATGAATAAAAAGTTTTTCAAAAAAAAAGAAGTCATAATAAATTTGGAGGAGACACAGAATTTGGAACAACTAATCAAAGATGTAAAAACAAATTTATATCACCTCAGGGAGATGAGGGGAAATACAACCAAAGATTTAAAGGATATTTAGAAGACATTGGGTGAGCATAAAGAAGAACTGAGTGTGTGAAAGGAAGAACAACAAATTAATTAAATGAAAGGCACACTAGATGGATGTAAAAATACACTAGAGACATACAACAGCAGACAGAAAGAGGTAGAAGAAAGAATCCACAACCTGGAAGAAGAGATATAGAATTTAATGGAAAAAAAATGAGAAGGCTTTCAGTGAATTGAATGACAGTGTGAAGTTCACAAACATATGCATCATGGGTTCCCAGAAATAGAAAAGATGGGAAAAGAGGCAGAAATAATAATAAAATGGCTAAAAAATTTCCAAATCCTTATGAAAGACATAAACATAAAAGTTCAAAAAGTCCAATTTACTTCAGAGAATAAATCCTAATAGCCTTACTCTGAGGCACATACTAATCCAAAATTCAAATGCCAAAGACAAAGAGAAAATCCTGAAAGCAGCAAGAGAAATTCTATCTGTCATATACAAGGGACTCACAATAAGATTAATTGCTGATTTCACTTTAGAAATCATGGAGGCAAGAAGTTCTATGATATATTTAAGACACTGAAAGAGGAAACTGCCAGCTAAGAGTCCTTTTTTTAAACTTATTGAAATATATCAGACATAAATGCATATACATAAACAATAAGTGTTTAGTAAAAGTTATGAACTTAAAACAAATTGCATATCATTATACAGAACTTCCATACATGACTCCACCACCAACACCTTGCAATGTTGTGAAAACTTTGTGGCAAACTGTGAAAGGACATGATCAAAATATTATTACTAAATATAGACCAAGCCATGAAATCTTTATCTGAAAAAACTGTCCTTCAAAAATGAAGAAAAGTTTTAAATATTCACAGGGAATCAGAAACTGAGAAAGAATTAAAAAAAAAATCCTGTCCTACGAGAAATCTTAAGGGAGTTCAGCAGGCTGAAAGGAAACGAAAGGAGAGAGAGGCTGGAAGGAGAGTGTAGAAACAAAGATTACAAGTAAGTGTAATTAAAAGGGTAAATAGAGGGGCAAAAATAAGATATGACATATAAAAACCGAAGGAGAAAATGGCAGAAATATGTACTGAATTTACATTAATAATATTGGAGATAAAGGATTAAACACCCCAATCAAAAGATATAGACTGGAAGAATGGATAAAAATGTATGATCCTTCTATATACTGTCTACAAGAGACTCACTTTAGACCCAAAGAAACAAATAGGTTGAACATGAAAGGTTGTAAAAAAAATAGCTC
Source organism: Cabassous unicinctus (assembly GCA_029593785.1). Taxonomy (NCBI): domain Eukaryota; kingdom Metazoa; phylum Chordata; class Mammalia; order Cingulata; family Chlamyphoridae; genus Cabassous; species Cabassous unicinctus. Next base: position 55,621 of record JAQZBX010000317.1, read on the forward strand.
ACATAAAATGTAACCCAGAAAGAGCTGGAGTAGCTATACTAATATCAGACAAAGTAGACTCCAAATGCAATACTCTTATAAGAGCCAAAGAACACACTAAAAGGGGTTATCCACCAAGAAGAAATAACTGTCTTAAATATTTATGCACCTAACCATGGTTTCCCAAAATACCCAAGACAAACACTGGCAAAACTCAAAGACAAAACAGATGTCTCTACAATAATAGCTGGAGGTTTCAATACACCGCTTTCATGAATAGATAGAACATCCAGACAGAGTCACAATAAGGAAAGAGAGAACTTGAATAATATGATAAATGAACTATCCTAACAGGATAACATTGCATCCGAGGCAAAACAGCAAGGTATGCATGCTTATCAAGTCACATGGAAAATTCTTCAAGATAGATTACATGTTGGGCTACAAAATAAGTCACAGTAAATTTTAAGAGATAGAAATTATGAAAATATTTTCTCTGAAGATAATGAAATTGGGCCAGAAATTAAAAACAGGCAAGAACTGGAAAATTCACAAATATATGGAGTTTAAAGAACACACACTCAAATGATCAGGGGGTCAAAGGAGAAATTGCAAAAAAAAATTAAAAAAGTATCTCAAATGGAATAAAAAAGAGAACATAACATATCAAAACTTATCAGATGCAGGAAAGGAAATATTGAAAGGGAAATTTATAGCCCTAAGTGTTACACTAAAAATGAAGAAAGCTAAAAATAAAAGAGCTAACTGAGTACCTGCATAAATGAGAAAAAGAAAACATTCAAAATCAAGCAATAGTAATAAAATAAAAGATTAAAGAAAAAATAAAAGAAATATAAGATAAAAACAATAGAATTAACAAAACAAAAAGTTGTTTTTTTGAGAAGATCAATAAATTTGACAACCTTAGCTAGACAGACAAAGAAAAAAATAGAGATGTTGGAAAGAAATAAAGTTACAAGAAAAAAATGACAGATGAATTTCTCTAAATGAATATAGATGCAAAAACCTTAACAAAATACTTACAAATCAACCCAGCAGCAAATAAAAAATATTATAAAACATGACCAAATGTTTTTTACCCTAGATATGCAAGTGTGTTTCAACATAAGAAAATCAATTAATATAATATAACATTAAGAAATTGGTGGGGAAAACCGCATGATCATTTTGATTGATGCAGAAAAAACATTTGATAAAATCCCACATCCATTAATTAAAGCACACTGAAAGAAAAGAACAGAAAAAAGCTTCCTCAACCTGATAATGGGCATATATGAAAAAACCACAGCCAACATCACACACAATTATGAAAGACTGAAAATTTTTCCTCTAAAATATGGAACAATATGGAACAATACAAGGGTGCTTGCTGTCACCTCTGTTATTCACTGTGGTGCTGAAAATTCACTTAGGACAGAAAAAGAAATAAAAAGTATAAAGTTGGAAAGGAAGAATTAAAACTATTGCTATTTGCAGCTGACCTGATTGTATATATTGAAAGTTCCCAGAAAATCTACAGCAACCCTTGATATAGAAAATCTATAGCTAATACATGATTTCAGCAAATGAGTGTGTTACAAGAATAGCATGCACAAATCAGTAGTGTTTCTATGGACTATTAATGAGCAATCTAAGGAGGAAATCAACAAAATTTATGTTTAAAATAGGAAATAAATGGATGAAATATATAGGAATATATTTAACCAAGGATGTAAAGGATCTGTACACAGGAAACTAAAAGACATTGATAATAGAAATCAAATATCTTTATAAATGGAAGGGCATTCTCCCTCCATGCTTTTGAAGATTAAATACCATAAATATGTAAGTCACACCCAAATTGATATAGAGAGTCAATTCAGTCCCAAATAAAATTCCAGAATCCAACTTTGGAGAAAAAGGAGAGCCAAATATTAAATTTATTTGGAAGGGTAAGTGGCCACAAAGATTGAAAAACATTTTGCAAAAGAAGAATGAAGTTGGAGGACTCACAGTATCTGATTTTTTAAAATTTAATTTTTAATATATTTTAAAAATTTTTAAAAGATACTTAGATTACATATATGTTACACAAAAGTTATAGGGATTCCCATAGGCCCCACCTCCCTCACCTCTCACAATCTCCCACATAAACATCCTTCATTAGTGTGGCACATCACCTGCAATGGATTTACACATCCTGGGTCTTTGACATTAAGCATGGACCATAGTTCACATTGTAGACCACACTCTCCCACACAGTTCTGCATGTTATATAGTGGTATAAAATGGTCTATATCTGTCATTGCAATGTCACTCAGGACAATTCCCAAGTCCCAAATATGTCCCTGTATTACACCTGATTTTACCTCTCCCTGCCCCCAGAGTATCCAGTGGCCACTGGCCCCACATTAATGTTGTATTTTCTTCCATTGCTTGAATCACAATATCTCTACAACAGAATACCAGTAAGTCCAGTCTAGACAATAGTTCTTCCCCCAATCCTGAGGAGTCTGGGGTGGTGAAGTCCACTCCATCTCTATGTGAGGGGGCTTATAACCATCGATATGATGGGTGGGGTTATCCTGCCTGCATCTGTAGACTCTCTTCATTCCCTGGGATGGCCGTTGTCCATCATCATCTCCCCGCCAGGTGTCCTGGGTGAGTCCATTGAGCTATAGAGTAGGAGTTGTAACTCCACCAAGATTCTGGGCCCAGCTGGCATATGGACAGCCCAAAGACTACAGTCTCTGGATGTATACCTACAAACCCCAGCACCATGTATAGGTTTGACTAGAAGGAACAGATGAACCATGTGCAGGGATGACATAGTAGAGTCCAACTCTGTCACTTTCAGGAGAACTAAATCCGAAGTAGAGCCCACTGGCAAGGCACCAAACTCCAGAGCTATCCACCCTGACATAGGACCTGGGTGTTTCCAGGGCCTTCAGGAGCCCCTCTATTTGAGGTGATATACACTTAAGAAGTCTATGAGGTCCTACTGAGATACGTGTAAGCTTTACCTCTGAGATGACCTCCCGACTCACTTTGAAGATTCTTAGCCACATGAACTCATCTGTCTTTACCTTTTCCCTCTTTTATTTGAGGTCTTTTTCCTGTCATATTGTCAGCTGGCACTTGGTAGTAATCCCTCGGTGCCAGGGAGGCTCATCCCCGAGAGTCATGTCCCATGCTGGGAGGAAGGTAATGCATTCATATGCTGAGTTTGGCTTAGAGAGAGGCCACATTAGAACAACAAGGAGCCTCTCAGGAGGCAACCCTTAGGCACACCATAGCAAAAGGCTAAGTTTCAATTTCAAGTGCAAAGACTCTTAAAGACAGTTATTAATAACAAGAGCCCATCAGTGGATTACCCTCCTTTGCCGGACACTGCCTCTGCATATGGGGGACTGTTGCTGCTCCCTTGGAGAATGTGGCATTGCTCTCCAGGATGGGAATTCAGTTTTCTCTCATTTATAGAGTGATTCTCCACCCACTGTGACAATGCCCCATGAACATTTGAAAATTTTATATATCTTGAGTGTATGTTCAGGTGAACTTCCTCCCATGTCCCCCAACCCTGACACCCACCACCAATGATCCTCTCCCGCCACAGGTGTAACTCTTCTGCGATCTTTAAAGATGAAGCCAATGCAATAGCCAAATACAATTAATAGGAAAATGAAATAAAATGATAAGTTTAAATATAAGGGATAAAATACATGAAAAATTTTAAAAAAACTAAAAAATAAATAAAATTAAAAGATTGGGATATTTAAAAAATGAAAAATATTTTTAAAAATTAAAAAAACAATTTTTTTGACATTTTGCCTTTTATCACTGCAATATCCAGTGTCCAGTCTGTACCATGGCACCTTCCCTCCTCTCATTCCCCTGTGTCTCACTATTTTTCAATTTGTTTTCAAAGAAATTTTAGGTCACAGCAAAGTCACACACAGAATATAAGAGACTCATATACTCAAACTCCTCCCCCTTTCCTCACCCCATATTAAATCCTTTTTGTATGTGGATGGTAGCATTCTTATAACTGATATGCAAATAGTGAAATATAGCTACTAAACATTGTCAATGGTTTACAGTATGGTTTACATTTTAGACCATACACTTTTATAAATTTTGAAGATATTATCATGTCCTTTTTCCATCACTGTATGGTATTGAAGAACATTTCCACTGAGTAGTAAATACCCCCAGTTTGATCTATTCTGTTCCTCCCTCCCCATGCCCTCAGGGCCCATGATGACCCCTGGCTTGACTCATTGGATGAAAAGATTCATAGTTGCATGAAACAAGAGGTCTTGACACACTGGTTTGTCCTCCCCCAATAGGAACTGCCCTTGCTCTTAAGAGACCCCCACCTGTCAATTTCTGAATGAATCAGTCCTCCCAAAGATGGGAGTCCAACTCCTTTCCACCAATTATGTGGGTCTCCACCAACTGATACAACACATTATGACAGGATGAACACTCACACACTCCCTAGAAGCCTGCTCCAGGTGCACCCTGTATTGAATACCCCCCAACCAACACTCTAAACCAGTGATGCTTCCTTGTCAGTTTGCCATAAAAGCATTCCCTCCTCTGTACTTTCAACCTCACAACCACAAATCCAAAGTATTCACCTGGTCCCTCTCAGGTAGGACTTTATACTTCCTGATTTTAAAGAATATTACAAAGCTGCAGTGATCACAACAGCATGGTGCTAGCATAAAAAATATATTTATTGACCGGTAGAATTAGATTGAGTGTTCATAAATAGACACTGACAATTGATTTTTGAGAAGTTTGTAAAGTCTGCTCTACTGGCACAGATAAGTCTCTTCAATGAATCTTGCTGGGAGAACTGGATATCCTTATGCAAAAGAATGAAAGAGGAACCTAATCTCACATCTTTTACAAATAGAATATATTTCTATATTTATACAAATTATAGCATTCAAATAAAAAATATGCAAATACAGTTTCCCTTTAAACCACTTTCATACCCACATATTAATATTGCTATCTTTTGAAGTGTTTGTATCAGGGAAAAAATGCCAGATTTTGTTGAATGCATAGTTACAAACAATATATTGTGCTTTCACCTTTTCTACTCATTTCCAAAGATTAACAGGCATCCTCTTAACAAACTCTGCACAAGTTAACCTTCAGCTTTACATTCTCTAACTTCTTTCTACTTTCTGTTAACCTGTATTCAAGTTAATATCTCCATGAGATTACACAATATATTTAATACATAATAGTGCACATACAGTACTGGTCAAAACTGCATGGTATTGGCACCAGGATAGACATACTGACCAAGACTTGCTTCACTCAAAATAATGTGTTCCAGGTTCACACATGTTGTCATATGCTTCATGACTTCATTTCTTATAGCTGTATAATATTCCATCATGTGAATGCACCACACTTTGTTTATCCATTCATCAGTTAATGGACCCTTGGGTTGTTTCCAACTTTTGACAATCGTGAATAACACCACTATGAACATTGAAATGCAGACATCTGTTCACATCACAGCTCTCAGTTCTTCTAGTTATATACCCAATAGTGGTAGTGTTGGGTCACATGGCAAATCTTTATGCAAATTCTTTAGGAATTGCCAAATAGACCTCCACAGTGGCTATACCCTTCTACATTGCCATCAACCCTCAATAAGTGTTCATTACTCTCCACATCCTCTCCCACACTTGCAGTTCCAAATTTTAAAATATACTACAAATCTACAAGGTCAAAACTGCATGATATTGGCACCAGGATAGACATACTGACCAAGATAATTGAATTGAGAGTTCTGATATAGATCCTCACATATACAGTCAACTGATCTTTCACAAGACCACCAAGCATATTCAACTTGGAGAGAATGACCTCTTCCACAAATAGTGATTGTAAAACTGAATATCTATATCCAAAAGAGTAACAGAGGAACACCATCTCATACTTTATTCAAAAATCAACTCAAGATGGATGAGAGATCTAAATATAAGGGCCAAGACTATAAAGACCTTGGAAGATAATGTAGGGAAGTATCTATAGGCCCTTGTAATAGGAAATGGTTTCATGAACTTCAATATTAAAGCACGAGCAGCAAAAGAAAAAATAGATAAAAGGGACCTCATCAAAATTAAAAACTTTTTCACCTCAAAGGACTTTGTCAAGAAAGTGAAAAGACAGCCTACCCAATGGGAAAAAATATTTGGTAATCATATATCTGAGAGGAGCCTAATATCCAGCATATATAAAGAAATCCTATATCTCAAAAATAAAAAGACAAACAACCCATTCAAAAATTGGCAAGTGATTTGAAGGGATCCTTCTCCAAAGAAGAAATACAAATGGCTTAAAAGCAAAAAGATGCTCAACATCACTAGCTATTATGGAAATGCATATCAAAACTACATTGAGATATTATCTTACAATCATTAGACTGGTGACCCTTAAAAAAATAGAGAACTTCCAGTGTTGGAGAGAATGTAGAGGAATGGGAACAATCATCCACTGCTGGTGGGAATGTAGAATGATCCAGTCATTGTGGAGGACAGTTTGGTGGTTCCCCAAAAATCTAACTATAGGATTCTATATGATCCATCAATTCCACTGCTGTGTTTATGCCCTGAAGAGTTTAAAGCAAGGACATGAACAGATATATGCACACCAATGTTCATAGCGGCATCATTCACTAATGTCAAAAGTTGGAATCTACCCAAATGTCCATCAACAGATGAGTGGATAAACAAAATATGGTATACACATACAATGGAATATCACTCCACTGTAAGACGGAATACGGTCATGTCACAAGGGGTAACATGGATGAATCTTGAGGACCTTATGTTGAGTGAAGCAAGCCAGGAATTGAAGGACAAATATTACATGACCTCCCTGATAAGAATTAAGCAAATTGAGCAGACTCAGAGAGATAGAGTCTGGAAGATAGTTTACAGGAAATAGAAAGGGAAAAGAAGAATGTGAGCCAATGCCCACATGGCCCACATGCAAGTTTGACAGGGAATAGGGTGTGGAGAGTGGATTGGATGGTCCATGGAAATGGGAGGAGGGTTGGGGGAGGGAGATGGTGAACACTGGATTGGTAGGTATGTGGTTAAAAGAACAATGTTGGGAAAGCTCTTTTGGCAATATGACAAGGAACAGTTACTGGTTTAGGGTATTGGATGGGAGGGTATTCAGGACAGGGCACACCTGGGGCAGGCTTCTAGAGAATGTGTGCATGATCATTTTGTCATAGTGTGTTATATCAGTGGATGGAGACCCACATAATGAGCTGGAAGGGGTTGGACTCCCATCCCGGGAGGCCCGATATGTCCTCAAACAGAGGGGTTGTTGTCTCTCAAGAGCATGGACATTTCCTAATAGGGGAGGATAGACCAGTGTGTCAAGCCCTGAATGTCCTTGCAAGTAACTCTGAATCTTGTCATTCAAGGAGTGAGTCCTGGTTGTCGAAATGGGCCTGAGGGGAGGGGGAGAGAGGAATAGAATAGATGGAAAAGTGGTATTTGGGGGCAATGGGGTTGTTCTGCATGATCTTGCAATGATGGATACAAGCCATGTTAAATTTCATCAAAAAATTATAAAAATGTATGGTCTAAAATGTAAACCACAATATAAACCATTGATCATGGTTATAAGCTATGTTTCAATATTTGTACATCAGTTGTAACAAATGCACCATCCGCATATAAAAAGATTATTAATATGGAAAGGGGGAAAATGGGCAGGATGTTGGGTATATGGGCATCCCCTATATTCTGTATGTGAATTTATTGTGACCTAAAACTTCTTTAAAGCAACAATGATAAAAGTAAGACACTGAGGAATAAATGGAAGAAAATGTCACTGTACATACAGGAAAACAGATATTACAGTGATGAAAGGCAAGGTGACAAAAATTCTTAAAAAATATTTTTCATTATTTTTTAATATCCCAATTTTTAAATTTTATTTTCATTTTAGTTTTTCTAAATTACTATGTATTTTATTTCTTATATGTAAACTTACCATCATTATTTCATTTGTCCTATTAACTCTATTTGGCAATATTCTTGGCTTCATTTTTGGAAAAGTTTTGGATCACAGAAGGGTTACAACAGTGGCAGAGGAGGATCATTGGTGTGGGGTTTCAGTGATGGGGGATACATGGGAGGACGTTCACATGGGCATACATATAAGGTATATAAATGTGTTCAAATATTCATGAGGCATTGTCACAGTGAATATAGATTCACACAATAACTAAAAGAATATTGAATTCCCATCCTGGGGAGCTCTGTCACTTTCTCTAATGGAACAACAACAATCCCCCAATACAGGGGTAATGACTAATTAAGAAGGATGGTCCACTGATGGGCCCTTGATATTGATGGCTATGCTTATGAGACTTTCCTCTTAAAATTGCAATTTAACCTAGTGTGGTAGGGTGCCTAAGAGTTACCTCCTGAGAGCCTCCATGTTGCTCAAATATGGTCTCTCTCTAAGCCAAACTCAGCATATAACTGCATTACCTCCCCCCCTCCCCCTGCATGGGACATGACTCCTGGGGATGAGCTTTCCTGGCCCTGAGGCATTACTACCTAGCAACAACTAACAATGCAATTGGAAAAAAAACTTGAATAAAAGGGGGTAAAGGTAAAGACAAATGAGTTTATATGGCTAAGACTCTTCAAAGTGTGTTGGGAGTTCATCCCAGAGGTAATGCTTATGCACGTCTTAACAGGACCTCATATATTGCCAAAGTAGATACTACCCCAAATAGTGGAGCTCCTGGGGGTTCTGGAGACACCAAAGTCCTACAGTCATGGCAGATTGCTCCAGAGTTTGGTGTCTTGACAGTGGGCCTTAATTTGGGGTTTCTGCTCCTGAGTTTGACAGAGTTAAACTCAGTTGTGAATTCTCTGCACATGCCTCTTCCGTCCCTTCTATTCAAACCTATAGTTGGTGCTGGAGTTGGTAGGTGTATGTCCAAGATACTTGAAAGTTTGGGCTGTCCATGTGCCAGCTGGGCCCTGAACCTCAGTGGAGTTGCAATACCTACTCTGCAGTTCATTAGACTCACCCAGGAAAACTAACAAGGAGGTGAAGATGGACAACTAGCATACCAAGGAACCAACCAAGCAAGAGAGTGTCATGCATCAGCCATATGGGATCAAAGCCCCCTCTCAATTAGAGGTGCAGTGGGCATCACTATCCCAGAATCCTCAGGATTGGGGAATAAAATATGGACTAGAGTGTACTTACTGTTATTTCACTATAGACTTACTGTGATTCAAGAAATGGAAGAAATTATATCATTGATTTGGAGACAGTGGCCAGTGGAGGTTCTGAAGGCAGGGAGAGGGAAAAAGAGGTGTAATATGGGGACATTTTCAGGACTTGGGTTTGTAGTGAATGACATTGCACTTAGAGATATAGGCCACATATATCCTGCCATAACCTACAGAATTGAGTGGCAGAGAGTGTAAACTACAATGTAAAATATAGTCCATGCTTAGTGACAATGCTACAAAATGTGTTCATCAATTGCAATGAATGTACCACACTAATGAAAGAAGTTGTTAACATGGGGAAAAGTGGGAGGTGTGGGGAATGGGGCATAGGGAATCCCTTATTTTTAGTAACATTTATGTAATTCAAGTATCTTTTAGAAAAAATAAAAATATATTTTAATAAAATAAAACAAGTTCAATGTTTTCAAATTTTTTTATCAGATTTTATTTGGAAATTTTAAATAAATTAAAATTTTATATTTTCCTTTAAAAAAAGAAAAGAATAAACTAAAATTATTTCCTCCCTAATGCTATCTTGGCATGTACCTTGGGAGTTGGAACTGAAAGGAGACATGTAAAGGGCTTCTGGGTGTCATGTGGCTCTGATCTGATTGTTGAACTGGGTGCTTGTAACATGAGTTTGTGAAGTGTATGAAAATGCATCCAGCTGTACTGATATATTTTTTTTCAATCTTCTCTATGTAAAATATGCATCAATATGTTAACCAAAGGAAGTAAATTCATCAAGTAGCTCTTGGGGATGAAAACCATTTTCCTCCACTGGTAAATGACAATAACCTGCTCCTTGGAGCAACCTGAAATGAGAGAAGGTGTTTTGTCATATGTGCGGCATGTTGACACTCCTAACCTTGGCAAATATCTACTTGGTTAGGGAACATGAAATAATAATAAATTCAAGGAACAGCTTATCTGATAAAAAAAAAAAAATTGTGGTACCCAGAGAGAGTTGTTCACTAAATTAGAATGTGTAGTCTCAATTATAACAGCAAATTGATTTCCACCTTCCTGACATAAACTTGGAATATTCAGAATCAATGTTTGATACTTTTTTTAAAAAACAGGGTAAAATACAATATCCTTTGCATAGTAGAACTCTAGAATAACACCCAAATCTCAATAAGTCATGTAAATATTGTTTTAAAATACTAATGTAATTATGCACAGGTACAATTTTGGTAATATTAATGTTTGCCTCCCAAACTAGCTTAAGTAACAAATGTTAGATTCAAATTCTTCATGTGATAATAACTTATTTATCAACCTGTTTATTTTAGGTTCCTAGATTCTGCAAGCAAATACCAATGCAATAGTTCAGCTTAAACAATGGGAATGTATGTGCTTACAGTTTTGTGGATAAACAAAGTTAGCATTAAGGCAATGCTTTCTTCATGAAGATTGTGATGTCCTAGGGTTGTCTTCCTCAGATCCTGAGCCATTAGTTTGTCCAATGGCATGGAATTTGGCAGTATATCCTGTACTTTCCCTTGCCTTTCAGAGCTACCTTTTTGACTCCTGTGGTTCACTCTCTCTAGTGTCTGGAATTCATTCCAATTGTAAAGGTCACCTGTAATACAATTAAGACCCATCCTGATTGAGCTGGACCATACATACCTTAAGTGTTATATCTTCACCAGAAGTCTCTATTTACAATGAGTTCACAACTACAGGAATAGATTAGATATAAGAACATGTTTTTCAGGGATACATAGAGCTTCAAACCATCACAGATGACACTCTGGATCCCCAAAACACATGTTCTTTCTACATACATATGCATTAATTCCATCATAATATAAAAAAAAAAAAATCCTTAAACCATTTTTTAAAAAGGCTTGGTACAAAGGTTGATCAAAATCAGTAATAGTTATGGTCTTTCCTGGGGTACAATTCTCCTTTGTCTGTGGATCTGTGATACCTAGAGAACAAGTTATCTGTTCCCAATGAAGGGACAGGCATAGGATAAAAATTTATTTTAATTAGGAAAATTTGGAGGGAAAATGAAGTCATGAGTCCCAAGCATTTTTGAAGCCCTGCAGGGTATACTCCATTAGATTTCAATGACTGAAAATCATCTATGGAATGATATTTGGAACTTCATCATTGATGAAGTGGCAGCCTAACCCATTCTGAGAGGTTGTCCAGGAACCATGTTCTTCTTGAAAACTGGGATGAATGCTCCACCATTTCCTAGCATCAGGATGGTGTAAAAGTTCTCAGTGAATGCCCTGGGAACAGGATTCACCCTCTCATAGCATTGAGGTGGTGGGCAGACTCTCCACAACCTGAGGCTCAAAGTCTCTATCCTCTCCAAGTACTGGGGTGGCAGAACTCTTCCTGAACAATGTGGTGGAAGGCAAACCCTATCCAAGTGCTGGGGCAGACTCAACCCTTCTACACACATGGGTGTGTCCACACTTTTCACAAAAGATGTCTTCAGTCCAGCCTCATCTTCTATGGTTCTGAACTTGAAGTGATTTTTCCTTCAATCTGTCCATTTTCTGTCCCATTTTTCAGGCTGACAATAGTTCCATTCATTGGAACTGTGGAAAAAACTTGTCATTATGAATGAAGTTCACAGGGGTCCAAGCCATCAGAAAGAATACCTTCCACAGATTTTTCCTAGATAATTGAATTTCCAATTCTAACTTCCACAGAAATTGCTGACTAGTTCCCTGTTCAGGTCAACACTCACATGGAGCACTATTCTCTGGGGATTCACTTCCTGGAAACTCAGAATTTCCCAAATCATCAATTTCTGTTTTGTTGTTGCTGTTGTTGTTGTTGTTGTTTTTGTTTTTGTCCTTAAGTGTTCAGTTCTCAACCTATCCCTTTATTCTTTCATTTCACTACAATTTGCAAGGAGAAACCAGGCTACACTTTCTAGGTTTTGCTTATAAATATTCTTTGCATAATATCCAAGTTCATCACTTTCAAGTTCTGTCTTCCATTCCACATTAGAATACAATTTTGAAAAGTTCTCTGTCATTATAAAACAAGGATCACCTTTCTTCCAGTTATCAATAGCACATTCATCATTTCCTTCTAACCCTTCATCAGAAATACTTTTATCATCCCTATTTCTACCCACAGTCTTTTCAAAGAAAGCTGTTTTTATATCAAGCACCTCATATTTTTCCAGACCCTACCTTTTGCTAAATTCCAAAATTGTTTCAACATTTTTGGTAATTGCCATAGGAATACCCCATTGTTCTGCTACCAAAATCTGTCTTAATTTCCTAGGCTGCCCATGCAAATATCAATGCCATGGCTCAGGTTAAACAATAGGAATTTCATGACATAGTTTTGAGGCTTAAACAATGTCCAAATCAAGGCATCATCAAGGTAACACTTTCTGCCCAAAGACTGTGACATTCTGTTCCTGGCTGCCAGGGATTCTAGGGTCTTAGCTTGTCACATTGCAAAGCACAAGGTGGTTTTTCCTAGTCTGTCCTTACTCTTCTGGTATCAGCTTTTTCCCTCCTGCAGTTTCCTCTCTCTCATGTGTGAATTTATTCCACATATAAAGGGCAAGAATGAGATCAACACCTATGTAGTTTGGACTGGTCCACACACATACTTTAAATGAAGCAAACTCATCAAAAAAATCTTACCTACAATGGGTTCACACCCACAGGAATCGATTAGATATAAGAACATGTTTTTCAAGTTCTAACCAACACTTCTTTTTCTCCTAAGTATTGGTGAAACAATATTAGGATAGTTATTTCACCTGATTAGTATTTTGTTTGGTGTCATTGGACACAATTATCTTTATCAATGTTCTAACTGCCGAAGTGTTTTCTTAATAATATTTGCAATGTTCTTGACTCAACTTTTATCTGTTTAGTTGAGAGGAAAGAGAATAAACACATTATGCTGTCAATCTACATCTGCCCATTCCTATGAGTGGCTGAGAAGGAAAATATTTATCAACTGGTTCTGTGGATACTTTTTCCAACCTTGGAGACACATGTAGGGAGAAAATATTGGGTCTAGGCTTTTTTGAAAATATACTAATGTGTTCTCCTGATTGTGATATCTAGTGAAAAGATAATTGAAATTTTTATCTATGCAATGTATTTAGAAGGGTATACCAGGCCTCTCTATGTTGATTATAGGAAAAGTATTGGAATTAGCAGATACATGTGTATGATCTGCTTATACATGTTATTTCCAGCTCTATAATTACATAGTAGAAAGTGAAGGTGTTCTTTACCACTAAATCATGAATTCTTTTTAAGATAATGACCCTCCCAGGTGTATGTTAACTTCATTTGTTCATCCTGTATCATAGTCCAAATTTATATGGTAATGAATACCTGAGCATCTGCACTGTTGGTAACAGATTTCATGCTCTGCTTTTGTCTCATAGTAGCCTGCATCCTTTTAACATCTTGTAAAATTTCATACCAGCAAACATCTCTGATTCTTATGAGTTTAATTTGCTTTCTTAGCGGCAAACTCAATTTCTGAATCCTGTGGAAAACATGAGACACATTAGATGCATTTAGAACCCATGTATTCATAACCCTAAGTGACACATTAGTTTCAATTCACCTCCCCTGTCCCAGATAAGTTCTATGAAGGGACACAAATGTGTGTGGCAGAGACTTTGATACCTTCAAACCTTACTATAGTATTATTTCCTTCTTATTTACTGCCTACATTTTTTCACAAAAATGCAATCTTGACGGTAAGACTGAGGTCATGATGTATTAGGAAAATAATCCTTAAATTTTTGTTGAGTAAATGGTGGAATTTGAGATCTTATAAATTCCTCTTTACCTCATTGTTTCATATTTTGTTAAAACTCGTCATGAGGGCTGTGAAAGTTTGTGAAACATTTGTTGGGGGATGGTACAGATATAGTTGCATCATTACAGATAGTTACTTATTGAAGAAAGGAGTAAAATTATTAAAGTTACATAGTTAATTTGGTTCTGGGAAGCAATTAACAACTTGAGATTTACTCATAATATATACAATGAATTGAGGAATTTAAAATTCTCATGAGACAATAAAATGATTATGGAGAATTTGGAATACTCCATTAAAGGAATAAAACACAATAAGAATTGAGAGGAAAATAATATTCCTCCCTTGATAAAAGAGCCATCACAAGGTTTTATGGCCTGGAATACTAGACAGCACAATCCAAGTCTGGACTTTATTATATCTGAGAATTTAATACAATCATCTTCAACCCGTAAATAGTTTCCTACAAATTTACCAGTAAACTTAAAAATTTATTTGCACCCAAATATGTATTGAGTGATTGAATTAAACATTTGAAAGATAACCTTAGAAATTCATACATATAAATTAAATATCCATTTATTATTGTGTAAATCTCTAGGAACAAATTATCTCCAAATGCTTTTATTATTGCTTTATTAATACTGTTATTCAGTTTTATTATGTGACATTTAAATTAGGTGAATATTTCAGAAGAGTTTAAATATCTGTGCCACCAATTTTTGTATTGTTGGAACAATCATTTTTTTCCTAAATGGATAGGTATTTTGCAAGACCTGTCCTTTTTTGTGTTTCTCTGAGAAGGCATGAGTGTCTGTATGTTCATGTGTTTGTAATTGCATATTTGCACAGGTGTTCATTCAAGTAGTTGTTTCCAACATTCCAAGGATGAGATTTTAAGGCTGGAAATACAAAGAAAACAAGACCTTCACTGATTTTGTATGTAATATTATAGAAAGGAAATAAAATGTGTGTACAAAAGACCATGTTGGACTCAACAACCAATATCCTACTTGAATTTTATGAGATTGAATAGCCACCAATATAGGAATTTTGTTGAAAATTCATAGTTTTAATCCCAACTGCTGGATTATCATGAATGATGAAGAGTACCTGAAATTTATGGGATTGCAAAAATGAGAGAAAGTCATTCAAGCAGGACTCACTCCACAAGTAATGCTGATGTATTTCACCATTAGAGAGAGTGTCTTTTTTATTTTAATCTGGCCAAGCCCATAATAAATAATTTTATCTTTTCTTAGCCAGGAATGAATATTAAGTTCTTCCAGGTATAGCCATAGTGGAAACATGTTCATAATTCCCAGGGAGAAGATATTTGCAAAGCCTTTTTCTATCAAAAACACTCTACACAGCATCACAACATCCAAAATAAGTTCTATTGTATGAATCTGTGCTGTGCTGATAGGAACAAAAGCTGCAGAGAGTTGATGATATCTGAATGAAAAAGGCAGAGATTCTACACTTTAAATTTTGAAGAGAAAAAAATCTGCAAACCAGTTTCAGAACCATGAAATGGGGATTATTTGAGATGCTGACATTTATATTGCAATTCTAAATGAAAGAGCCCATATTAAAAAGGACCCAGATTAGGTCCAGGGCAAAAGTCCTGATGATTTTAGTGATTCATGTGCACCTTCATACAAAGTGAATTAGTATAAAGTACTTTATTAAATAATTATTATGTTAAGTATATTTTTCATACAGATTAGTAATCAATAGTTTAATAAAGAATTCATTCCAAGTGGAAACCAGTTTTCCTAATGGTGATTAACCCATTTGATGGTAACGAAATATCCATTTGCTCTCACCATAATTTTATCTTCTTGGATTTCAGTGGGACTATGTAAATAGATTAAAGTATTGATGTGTTCTGCACTCAGAAAGAAACCATTAGGAGTCAGTATTCTAGACTTCTTTTTCCCTGCTTCAACAAATCTGAAAGACATGCATTAAAATAGCAGGAATACACAGGGAATTTTTGAGTAACTACATGAACACAAATACCCTAGTTGTTCTTACAAACCTCAGTGGATTTAACTTGAGCTGGAAATAAAATTGAGTAGGTTAAGACATTCAGATTTCAGGATTCATGTGTTATCACTGCAAAATGCAGTTTAATATGCCTAATTCATTGACTAAATTTATCTTTATAAAGACTGATAGATATTAATAGGAGTACAGATTAGCATAATATTTGGAATTTTTCTGATTCTATAATAGTGTAGAATGGATAAATAAAAATCCCTACAGAACCACATTAAATTAGAGCTTCTCCCTGCTTCAGGGTAATGTACTACAACACTGAAATATTTATAGTATAAATTTACATATCAGCTTTTTAGCCCTTAACCAAAGATGTAAGATAATGCTTAAGAAAATTATACAACCATGTGTTGGCTGGGCCCTGAGCCTGAGTGGAGTTGCATCACCTACTCTCCAGTTCATTGGACTCACCCAGGACCACTAACAAGGAGATGAGGATTGACAACCACTGTACAAATGAAACAAGAGAGCCTACAACTGCAAGCAACAGAGTCCCATCCATCAGCTGTATGGGGTCAAAGAACACCTCTCAATTAGAGGTGGAGTGGACATCACCCTCCCAGAATCCTCAGAAATGGGGAATGAACTATGGACTAGAGTGGACTTATTGGTATTCTACTATAGATTTGTTGTGATTATAGCAATGGAAGTAATTACAGCATTAATGTGGAGGCAGTGGTCACTGGAGGCTCTGGGGGCAGGGCAAGGGAATGACAGGTGTAATGTGGGAGATTTTTGGGACTTGGGAATCATCCTGAATTACTTTGCAATGACAGGCATAGGCCATTATATATCTTCCCATAGCCTACAGAACTGTGTGGGAGAGAGTGTAAACTACAATGTGAATTATGGTCCATGCTCAATGGCAATGCCCCAGGATGAGTTTATCAATTGCAATGATTGTGTCACACTACTGAAGGATGTTGTTTATGTGGGAGTATGTGGGAGTTGTAGGGAGCAGTGCATTTGGGAATCCCTATATTGTTTTGTGTAACATTTGTATAATCTAAGTATCTCTAAAAAAATAAATATATATATTAAAAAGAAACAAAAACAATTATGAACTCCAATGTGAATTCAGCATTCTCGTTATAAGAACTAGAATAGCTATTCTATAGAGTCCCCTCTTCTATACATCCATCTTATAATAAGTTCTCATTTTGTACAAAAGCCCTGCAATCCTTATCCCACAAATTCTCCTATCACCTCAGATGACTGTTCATCCTACCTGCCAGGAACATAGGGCCATCACATAATCATTATTTCAATCTCAATCTTCCTCATCAATAATAATATCTACCAACCATTTCACTTTCATTACTTCCTGCCCATTGAGAAATAAATATTCAGGGAGTCCAATTGAGTGTTTTTTTATTTACTGGGCCTGGGGGTTGAACCCAGGACCTCATATGTGGGAAGCTGGTGCTCAAACACTGAGCCACATTAGCTCCCCTCCAATTGAAATTTAATTTGATTTTCTTACAACTCTTTCCTGACTCCTAGGAAATTTTGCTTCTAACTCCCATGATCAGAGAATCCTCAAAATGTTTATGTGTCCTGCTAGGGTTTAATGAGAGGTTTTGCTAGAGAATTAAAACAATGGAGGAGATTAAAAGATCTGGTGCTTTTCTTATTTATATGACAATGAAAGTTAGACATAGAATTAGAGTTGTTAGAGTTGTTTTGAGCCATTGCTAGAAATTCTCACTAGAGTTTGGTCTTGTACTGTCTTTACTGATATCATCTTATATAGACAGAACTCCAACCAAACAATAAGGCTAAGAAAAGCCATGCCCTACATAAATAAAAGTGTTTCAATGGATCTTCAAGGAGACTTACTTCTTGCTCAAGAAAGTTTTCTAGTGGTGGATCTTTCTGTGGGTGTGGAGGGTGCACTTCCTTATCCATCATGATCTCCTTCAGTACAGGAACAACCTGAACCCAAAGTGCCAAGTGAATTACACCAACTCAAATAATTCTTGGCAAGATTGCAATCAATTCCACATTGGAGACTGAGGGAGAGGAAATGGAAGTGGAGCCCTCGTTACTACAGTGCTTATCTTCTTCTTCCTATAGGCATATTTTACAAGGGAGGGGTTGGCTCACTATGATTTCTCAATTACTTTTTCATATAAACATAGACCATAACTCAATGTCTGTGTGAACTTTCATCTGAGAAGAAAGTCTGCTCTACTCCTCCATATCTTTTATGATATACTGTCTTTTAGCCACAAATGCAAAAAGAAATGTTTCTTTCCAGGCATTTTAAACCATTCAACTGAGAGTAAGAATCATGGGAATCCAGTCCTCAAAGTGTTCAAAACCAGTTATTAATGAAAAGATCACAGTCATCAGTCTATTTAGCTGGTGTCCATTAAATTGTCTGTGTTATGATAAAAATTGTAACTCATGTAATTATCTTTTTTGGTGGCCTTAATTCCTTCTATAAATCCATATTCCATCTAGAATCACTTTCCCTCGGCCTGAAAGCCTCTTTTTCTATATTGTACTGAGCGTGCTGACAATGACTTCTATTTGTGTTGTATGAATGAAAGCATCTTTATTTTCTGTTTTTAAAGATAATCTTGTATGTATATTATAGCTTGACAATTTTTTCTTTCATATGTGGCCCCCTGCTCCTTGCTCGCATTGAATCTGACATGTAGAGTGATGTCATTCTTATCTTCTTTCCCTATACAACAATTTATTTTGCAACATTGTACTCTTCAGAAGAGGAAACTGAGACACAGAGAACTTGAGGTACTTGTCTAAGATGACACAAATTGGCCAAAAGTAAAAAAAAAAAAAAAATTATTACTGACAATATCACAGTAATAAGTATGTCAGTCATGAAAACATTTCCCTCAATTTTATCCAGAAAATATATTCTAAGCATTTTCTATGCAAAATACACCACCTTGATTTTTTCATATGCTATCTTTTTCTCTCTCTCCTAACAATAATATTTTATTTAAGTCTCCTTAACAGGCCCTGAGAAGTTAATTGTCATTCAGAAAGTCACATGATTAGAGAATAGAATAATTGGTAATATCCAATTTTATTCCTTTCAGGTAAAATTAATCTAGGATGCTAGTACGGCCCATTCATATAGAGGATGTCCCTGTTTAGGAATTGAATCTTCTGCTTAGACTTCCATTCCATTCTGCAGCCAAAAAGAAATTACAAAATCAAAGATGCCTAGATCATGCTTAGGCAGTTTTCCAGCAGAAGTATCAAAGATAAGAGGAAGTTAAGAGAGATTTTCTTCTCTCCTCCCTCTTTCCTCTTCATCTGCTGAACATTGGAGATCTGTCTGAGGAGTAGGGCCTGATTCCCCTGGTGATAGAAAGTTCCTAAACAATCCAGACCTGGTCTGAGTCAGCACTTCCTCTCCCATCCAGTGTGGACACACCACAGCACCAGTTTTTGATGAAATACAGTAACATTATGAACAGAGCTCAGGATTAGAAATCAGATCATGCTGGACTTAATCTGAGCACTGATAATTATTAGTTTTTGCTCGTGGCAAAATTTGCTTTCATATAAAGTGGAAATAACAAGAACTTCATCATGGGGACTATATGAGAATAAGATCAGATACCACATTTTAAAACTGACTGATATATAAAAGTGCTCATTACATATTAGTTCTAATGATAGTCATATTTCCTTTATTCCCTACAATTTTTTTTCTGAGAATCTCAACTTTACTGTTAGATATTTTATAGGGGAGATGAAAAACTCTCAGAAAGAGTTCAGAATTATAATTACTTGTTAGTAATTATTGAATATGTCTAAACTTGGCCTTTTTTCTTCTAATTTCAGCATTTGCCCACGATACTACCATCCACAAGAGAAATGCAAACAAGGCACACATATGAGTTGAGAATATTTTTGCCAGGACCAAGCTATCGCTAGACCATGAGCTCTCTGTTCCTATGCAGGAGATAACAACAGACAACAAAGAGATGCTTCTTTGCCAGACACCATTCTATGCATTACATGTATGATCTTCTTTAAACTCACAACAGTCCTTTGAGTTAGGCTCCTTCTCATCTCTTTAGCAGTTGTGAAAAAATGATGCATAAAGAGGCAGCAAACCTTGCCCAAGTTCTCAAAGTTTTAAGTAGAAGAGTCAGCCCTGAAGGTGCAGTTTCATGACCTCCAAAGAATTTCCTCTTTAAGCATGTGAGAATATTAATATTAGAGAGCAGGTTCTCTAGCCTGCATTTGTCTATCCTCAGGGCATCAACATTAGAATAGCAGATTTTAATGGCCTAGGTGTTTTCACATTTTATTTTGTTTAATCTTCCCTATGACCCTGTGAGACAGGTAATAGGATTGTTTTATATAATATGGAAAACTCTTGCACCCATTCTCTTATGACTAAATGAAGTTATGTCTTATTTCTCAGATCCTAGGTTGACTTCCAGGCCACAGACATAGGATGCTGCTATCCTAACTCTGCCAGCTCTCTGCCTGACACCCTTGGTCACAGGTGCCACAGCCACAAGAGAGAACAGGATAAACTTGTTTGGCTGCCAACTTGGATGAAGCTGCTAATTCTAACCCTCTGGAAACTGAAAGTTCAAATCATCCCTAATTCCTTCTTCTCCTTGAGCAATATTCTTCAAAATATTTACCTTTAATCATACATGAAAATGTTAATGAGGACAGACTCTGGGGGATTATCTTGCCTGCAATATCACCTAAAGATAATGACCCACAGATTATAGAGGCTATTGGTTTCTAAATTGCCAGCCCATTTACATCCAGATTCTGAGGGAACAAAGGAGCTACCACCAATCTATCACAGGCTTTATGTAAACTAAAGACTGAAAAGAACTGACCTCAGAGACATGCTTCTTCAGGACAACTTTCATTTGTTGCTGAGTTCATGGTACCTGTAACCCCCAATTACTCTGCATTAACATAGTTTCCTATTTTCAGGTCTTTAAAATATTTTATAACAAACATCAAGAAACTTTCTTAATATACTTTATCTGGTCACCAGGAAAGCAAGATGGGCAGATGTGCAGCAGGGAGGTTTG
Organism: Cabassous unicinctus; assembly: GCA_029593785.1. NCBI lineage: Eukaryota > Metazoa > Chordata > Mammalia > Cingulata > Chlamyphoridae > Cabassous > Cabassous unicinctus. Next base: position 76,799 of record JAQZBX010000317.1, read on the forward strand.
GGAAGAGATGTCTTTCAATGGTTAGGTTTCTCCCCATCAATTTTTTGAAGCCTGAAGTTTGGGACATTTTATATCAAGAAATTCTTATCTGAGCTGGCATGCTTGTGGCCCACATTCACTGGTTGGTGGGAGGCTACAGGACAAAGATAAGCACACCCACAACTAAAATTTACTTAGGAAGTCCCCCCTTGGATTCATATTCAATTCAGTAATTCAAGTAAACACTACACAAGGTAAAAATGGCTGAACTTGCCAAGCAGTAATTAGTAATGCATCAGAGATTGCTATTTCCAAGGAATTGTCCTCTGCAGATATGCAATAAACTTATTACTTCTTCCCCAAATGCATTCAGAGAGATAGGTACAATCAGTGACCTCTTAATTAGTACTTTTCTCTCAAGGTTATGCTAGAGTTCAATTTACAGGTAATTTATATGAGAAACATGTATTTCTACTGTCATAGTTTTTTAAAATAAATAATGACCTCCATACCATTGTACTCAGAATAGCATTCACTTGAAATATTATGGACCCAGTCATGAGATAAGCAAATAAAACTTCCTTTTATTAAATTGTCTTGCTGAATATAAAGGGAAAATGTTCTCTTTCTGAAAAAACATATCATAAAATTTATAAAAGAAGAAAACAACAATCTTCCCTAATTCCATAATCAGATAAGCACTACTGGTCTTTAGTGTATGTTCTTTAGATCTGTTCTAGGTGTTTATGTCTTTTTAGTATTAATATCATTATATATGGCATTATTTATTCTGTCTTTTCCACCCAGTATTATATGAAAAGTTCTTTCCAGGTCATTACTCTTCTTACAAATCACTTTAATGCCCACTTGATACTCCATAACCATACATCACAATGCAATTAACTGTTCCCCCCTATGTAGACATTTGGATTGTCTTCACTTTTTCCCTATTATTTAAAAAAATGTGCAATACAACCTGTATGCATAGTTTTGGCCATATGAAAATTTATTACCAATAGTTACTCAACAGTATTGGATAATATAGCACTCATTAATTTTTTTCTAATTTGGAATTAAAAATTCACTATTAGTAAATTGCATGTATTGATGATATATGAAATGAAGGACTTTTTAGATGTCTATTTTTTTTTCCTGAGGATTAATTTTTCATTATTTTCCCCCTATCTTTATCAAGGCCTTTCATTATTTTTCAAAGCAATTTCTATTATAATAATGGTTGTTTAATGACACTTTTTCAACTATTTTTCCAGTGTATTTCATAGCTTCATGTAGTTGAATCTACCATTTTTCTCCTTTTATACCACTTTCTTTTGCTTAACTCCAGTGGCGTTCTACTCCATTGAGAGATTAAATTCCTATTAATCACTACTTTTTTGTTGTTTTGTACTAATTTATGTTTAATTTTAATATTTTAAAGCACATGACTCTCTTTTATATTTTATTTGAATTTTCAGACTGGCATGACTAGATTTACTTTGTTTTGAAAAATGCTTATCAGTTATTTTTTTTAAAAAGTTTTATTGCCTACACTGAACTATATCTAAATAATTTTAAAGTTAGCGTCCTTTGAGGATTGTTCCATACTTGCTTCTCATTGAGCTTATCTATGTTCATTGGTTTTATTAGTATTTTATAAACTGATATTCTTTTGAAATTATTTATCATCTAATGATTTTGTCTGTTGTACTGATTTGTTTCAAATGTTTTTCTTAATATAATTGGTTGTTTTTTTATCTTCTTGAGTTTACTACTTTGTTCATTTATTTTCTCTGTCAGTTCATTTGTTTACTCAATTCCTCTTATACAAACAAATATTTCAAGGATAAAAATATTGATGAGGTTTCTCCTTTTTGTTCTTTTACCAGTAATTTGGAAGCATAAGGAAAGTTTTCATTTTTAGCTCCAGGTTACAATTTTTTATATGTTAAAATATACTTCAATTCCTCTCTCCTTTGCTCTTTTCCATTTATTACATATAGATATATATGTAATATATAACTATATATAACTATATATGTATAGTTAGGCTCAGTAAGTCTAAGTCCCATACACAGCATCACATGGCTACTAGTAATCAGTGAAAACAGAATACAAAAGTCTAAATAATCTGACTATTCTAAAGGACACGCATGTCCAATAAATCCTGGTGCTTTTGTTTTCTTACCTAAGAAGTGCCTGTTTGCATTGCATCATGCTGCCTGTTTTATCCTCTTCCTGAGAGCTTTTTTCCAGAGGAGGTCAATAAAGAATTTAAGATTTTCGTATTCAATTGTGAGCCAATGTTCCATGAGCTCACAAATCTATCAAGATATAACTTACTGTAGCTTCAAATATTCACTCAGTTCACTTGATTTGGAAATATGACTAAATCATCCCTAATTTCAAATTAAACTCATCTGATGTTTTATAGGCACCCTGAAAAAATTTAAAAATATGAAATAAAACAAACTTGGCAACTTACCTTTAGCAGCATGAATGATGGTAGAATAGACACAGGAGAGCAGACTCTCATGAATTTAAGTCTCTAATCCTTACAGATTGATTTTTTATTCTTTTCATTTTTGTTAAAGATGTGGGTTTACAGAACAGTAATGCATGAAATACAGTATTCTCATATTCCATCTTATAAACCATTGCATTGGTGTGGAACAGTTGCTACAATAGATGACAGCACATTTTTATAATTGTATCATGAACTATATAGTTCATGGTTTAACTTGTTGTTCCCTATTTGTCTAGTCTAGTTCCAGGAATTTCTTTTGCTAATTTTTATCCTGTGAGGGAGTTCCTTTTTCATTCCTGTTTGCCATGGGAGAACACACTATGGCAGTTACTGGAACATCATTCAGTCATATATTACTTCAGGACAGGTGCCTGGAATGTCAACAGTCATAAAACTGTGTGTGTTTATGTGTGTGTGTGTGTGTGTATGTAGAAGTGGCCTATATATTCAATATGTGACTCAAAATTTACCCAACAGTAAGATTAGGATTTACCTGCTCAGCATTTCCTTCTATCATACAGAGAACATTTTATCTGACAGACATATTATTCTCTTAATCAAAATTTATCTAATGCCATTGCAGTCCTTGTGTCATTTGCAGATAAATCAATTATCCAAATGCAAGCCCTGATTCATGGGGCAGTGAACAACATGATAGATTTCATCCTCAGTTTGACACAGAACCAAGACTTGCAGAAACTCTTGTTTGTTGTGTTTACACTCATCTACTTTCTCATTTTTGTGGGCAGTCTACTCATTGCAGTGACCATCACCACCAGCCCAGCACTCAGCACCCCCATGTATTATTTTCTGTCATTTTTGTCCTTCATAGATGGTACCTTGTCTTCTATCACAGCCCCCAAAATGATATTGACTTACTCGTTGAACAGAAAACTATCTCCTTCAATGGGTGCATGACTCAGGTCTTTTTGGAGCATTTAATCAGTGGGGTTCAGCTCATTCTGCTCACAGTGATAGTCTATGATGGCTATGTAGCCATCTGCAGGGCTCTGCACTATATGACCACAGTGAACCAGCAGGTGTGTGGCCTTCTGGTGCTGTGTCCTGGGCTGGGACATTTCTTCATGCTCTGATTCAAATCCCTTTTATGGTATGTTTATCCTTCTGTGGTCCCAATGTCATTGACAATTTCTTCTGTGATTTTTACCCTCTGCTAAAACTCTCTTATACTGGTACTCACATCCTAGGACTCTTTCTTGCTGCCAACAGTGGGTTCATGTGTGTGCTTATTTTTTCTATTCTTATTATCTCCTATGTCCTCATCCTTTGCACCCTCAGAACTCACAGCTCCGAAGAAAAGCAGAAGGCTCTCTCCACCTGTGCCACACATATTACCATGGTCATCTTACACTCTGTGCCCTGTATATTTATATACCTTCAGCCCACAGGCATGTTTCCCATTGATAAAGCAGTGGCTTATTTTATACTCTGATAACACCCAGGTTAAACCCTTTAATCTACACACTTAGAAATTCAGAGTTGAAAAATGCAATGAGGAAGTTCTGGAGCCAAAGAGTGAGCTTTTTCTTCTTTTACCAGTAATTTGGAAGTGTGTAAATAGATAAGAGAAAGTAAAATCTATTCATATTTTAAAAGCAATTGTGTCTAAAGCAAAATAAATCACCTTGTATTCAGAATATGTGGGTTAAGTACTTATTATCCTCTTGTTAGCTGAAATATTTAATGGTTCTTCTTTTATAAATGTTGACTCTAATCCAATCTAATCAGAAAATTCTTTGCATATACAAATTAATTATCAATTGGATTTGGTTAATTTAAATGTAATTTTCACGATTTTGGAAAATATATGGCATTATATATTCTATACAAAAATTATCTGCAAATCTTTAAATATAAAATGGCCTGTATGTGTCATTGTAATCTCATTCAAGGCAAATCTCAAGTCCTGAAAATACCCCCTTATTTTACCTGTATTTTCTTCTCCCTGCCCTCAGAACCTCTAGTGGCCATGGCCTCCACATCAATGATATAAGATCTTACATTGCTAAAGTCACAGTAACTCTATAGTAGAATACCAATAAGTCTACTTTAGTCCATACTTCATTCCACAATCCTGAGGATTCTGGAATGGTGATGCCCACTCCAACTCCAATTGAGAGGGGGCCTCAATCCCATAGGGAAGATGAATGTGACTTTCTTGCTTGCAGATCTAGACTCTCTCAGATCCTTTTCTTTTTTTAAAATATATTTTTTTATTTTTTAAAAGATACTTAGGTTATAAAAATGTTAAACAAAAATATAGGGATTTCCATATGCCCCGCTCCCCACTCCTCCCATACACCCCCACATAAACAACATCCTTCATTAGTGTGGCACGTTCATTGTAATTGATAAACACCTTCTGGGGCATTGCTGTTGAGCATGGACCATAGTTCATATTGTAAATTACACTCTCTCCCACACAATTCTGCAGGCTATGGGAAGATATATAATGGCATATGTATGTTATTGCAATTCCATTCAAGATGATTCCCAAGTCCCAAAAAAGCCCCTGCATTACACCTGTCTTTGCCTCCCCCTGCCTCAAAGGCCTCCAGTGGCCACTACCTCCACATCAATGGTGTAATTTCTTCTGTTAGAATCACAAGTCTATAGTAGAATACCAGTGAGTCCACGTTAGTTCGTAATTCATTATCCAATCCTGAGGATTCCAGGATGGTGATGTCTACTCCAACTCTAACTGAGATGGGGTTTCATTCCCATACAGCTGATGGATGGGACTTTCTTGTTTGCCATTGTAGGTTCTCTCTTTTCATTGGCATGGTTCTTGTCAATCCTCACCTCCTTGTTTGTTGTCCTGGGTATGTAAAAGTAACTGGAGAGTAAATGTTGCAACTCTGCTGAGGCTCAGGGAACAGCTGGCACCTGAACATCCAAAAGATTAATGAGTCTTGAATGTATGCCTACCAACTCCAGCACCAAGCATAAGTTCAAATAGAAGGTACAGAAGAGCCATGTGTAGAGCCATAACTGAGTCAAACTCAGACACTCTCAGGAGCACAAACTCTAAATTAGGGCCCACTGGCAACACCCTAAACTCCAGAGCTATCTGCCCTGGCAATAGGACCTTGGTGCCTCCAGAGCCCTCAGGAGTCTCAATATTTTGGGTAGTATTCACTTTGGCAGTCTATGAGATTCTGCTGATATGTGCAAAAGCATTACCTCTGGGATGACCTCCCAACTCACTTTCAAGACTCTTAGCCATATAAACTCATTTGTCTTTACCTTTTCCATCTTTTATTTGAGATCTTTTTCCAGTTGCATTGCTAGTTGGGGCTTGGTAGTAATCCCTTGGTGCCAGCGAGGCTCATCCCCTCGAGTCATGTCCCACACTGGTGGGAAGGCAATACATTTATATGCTGAGTTTGGCTTAGAGTGATGCCACATTTGAGCAAAAAGGAGGCTCTCAGGAGGCAACTCTTAGGCATCCCACAACACTAGGCAAAGTTTCAATTTCAAGAGCAAATGCTCAGAAGCATAGTTTTCAATATCAAGGGCTCATCAATAGGCCATCCTCCTTCACCAGTCATTGCCCCTACAGTTGGGGGACAATTGCTGCTCCATTAGAGAATGTGGCAGAGAGCTCCAGGATGGGAATTCAATATTCTCTGCTATTGTGTGAGTCTCCACCCACTGTGACAATGCACCATGAACATTTGAACACGTTTATATACCTTATATGTATGTCCAGGTGAATTTCTTCCAATGAATCCCCCATCACTGACACACAACAACGACACTCCCCTGCCCAATAGGAAACCTTCTGTGATCTAAACGTTCTTAAAATATGAAGCCAATAAAATCTCCAAATACAATTAATATGAACATGAAATAATAGTGGTAGGTTTAAATATAAGAAATAAATAAAAAATTAAAGAAAACTAAAACTAAAATAAATTTTAAACATTGGGATATTAAAAAATAATGAAAATATTTTTGACATTTTGCCTTTCATCACTGTAATAGCTGTTGTCTTGTATGCACAGTGATGTTTTCTTCCATTTATTCCCCAGTGTCTTACTTTTTTTCATTTTGTTTTCAAAAAAGTTTTAGGTCACACTAAAGTCACATACAGAATACATGGGTCTCCATATACCCAGCATCCTCCTCCTTTTCTCCTTTCTCATATTAATACCTTTTTATATGTGGACAGTACATTATTAAAACTCTTATACAAATAGTGAAACATAGCTACTAACCATGGTCAATGTTTTACATTATGGGTTACATTTTAGACCATACATTTTTATAAGTTTTAATGATATTTAACATGGCCACTGTTCATCATTGTAACATCATGTAGAACACTTTCATTGCCCATGAAATATCTCCTGCTCCATCTCTTCTATTCCACCCCCTCCCCTTGGGGCCCATGATGGCCATCCAGCTTCATTCCTTTGATGACAAGATTCATAGTTACTTGCAACAACACTGAAGTCCTGACACATTGGTTTGTCCTCCCTATTAGGAACTCTCAATGCTCTTGAGAGAAAGCCAAACCACTCTTTGAGAGTTTGTGGGTCTCTACCCACTATGACAACACATGATGACAAAATGATCACTCACACATTCCATAGAAGCTTGCCTCAGGTGTGCCCTGTACCGAATGACAAACATCCAAAACCCTAAACCAGTAACCTTTTCTTGTCATATTGCCATAAGAACATTCCCAATTTTGTAGTTTCAACCACGTACCTGACAATCCCCAGTGTTCACCTGGAACCTCCTCCAACTCTCCCCCAACTCCATGGAACTTAAAAACTACACTCCCTGCTCTACCCCCCTGTTAAACCTGCACCACCCAATGCAATAGTATCACTACCCTCCTGTCATATCCATTCAATGCCCAACTACACACTTCCAACTTATCATAGAATATGCCTTTATGGAAATTGGCTCACAAACTTCTCCCTTTCTATTTCCTGTAAATGTACCTTCCGAACAATAGCTCTCTGTGTCTGCTCAATTTGCTTAATCCATTTCAGTGAGGTCATTTAATATTCGTCCTTCAATTCCTTGGAGAAGTGTCTTTTCAAGTCACTTGCCCACTTTTTACATGGTTTGTTTTGTGGTGTTTTTTATTTTGAGGTGTAGGTTTTCTTTATATATGTTGACTATTAGGCTTCTATCAGATATAAGGTTTTCAAATATTTTGTCCCAGATTTTCTGTTTAATGGTGATAATGGTGTAATAAGTTCCCCTACTGTAATTGCCTATGCATATATTTATCTATTTAGTTTTTCCAGTGTTTGCCTCATGTATTTTGAGGCACCTTGGTTAGGTGCAAAAATGATTATAATTGTTCTGTCTTCTTGAAAGATGACCCCTTTTACTGATATATAGTGTCTGTCTTTGTCTCTTACAAAGGTTTTACATTTAAACTCTATTTTGTCCAATATTAGTATTGCTACTCGCACCCTTTTTTGGTTATTGTTTGCTTGTAAGATTGTTTTTCAGCCATTCACTTTCAGCCTCCTTAAATCCCTGGGTCTAAGGTGAGTTTCTTATAAAAAGCATATAAATGAGTCATATTTCCTTATTCATTCTGCCAATCTGTCTCTTGGCTGGTGAGTTTAATCCATTAACATTCAGTGTTATTTCTCTCAAGAAATTACTTACATTACACATATTTTCTTTGGGTTTATGTATGTCATATGTTGTTTTCATTTTGCTTTTTGTCTTTTTAGTTGTTCTTACACTCTCCTCCAACTCTCTCCCTCCTGTTTTTTCCTTTCAACCTGCAGAACTACCTTTAGCATTTCTTGAAGGGCAGGTTTCTTATTGGCATACTCTCTTAATTTCTGCTTATCGGTGAATATTTTGAACTCTCCACAATTTTTGAATGCCACCTCTGCTGGATAAAGAATTTTTGGCTGGAAGATTTTTCTTTTAGTACCTTAACTATGTCATACTACTACCTTCTTGCCTCCATGGTTTCAGATGAGAAATAAACACTTAATCTTATGGACCTTCCCTTGTATGTGATGGTTCTCTTTTCTCTTGCTGCTTTGAGTATTTTCTCTTTGTCTTGAGCACTGGACATTTTCATTAGTATATGTCTTGGAATACACCTGTTGGGATTTATACTGTTTGGGGTCTTCTTTGCTTTCTGGACATGTACACCCATCTCCCTCAATAGGGTTGGGAAGTTATCAGCCATTATTTCCTACAACACTCTTTCTCTTCCCTTTTCCTTCTCTTCTCCTTCTGGGATGTGTATAATGTGTATTTTTGTGCATTTCACATTGTCCTTCACATCCATATGTCCCTGATGTATTCCTTTATCTTTTGATTTGTGTGTTCTACTATGTGTTTATTTTCAGATGTAATGTCTTCCATATTGGTAATTCTTTCCTCTGTCTGTTCAAGTCTGCTTATGTGCCTCCAATGTGTTTTTGATTTCTTGGATTGTGCCATTCATCAACATAATATCTGTTATCTTTTTATATATGTTTACAATTTCTTCAGTATGTTCTCCCAGGGTTTTCTTAATATCCTTGATCTCTTCCTTCACTTCACTACATTGGTCCATGATATTTGATTGGATGTCTTTGATTAGGTGTTCAATATTCTGCATCTCTTCCTAGTTTTTAGTTTGTTCATTGGACTGGGTCATGTCTTCTTGTTTCTTAGTATGGTTTGTAATTCTTTTTGCTCTCTGGTCATCTTTTTATCTTGATGGGGTTTTTCAGTTGATTATCTTCTCTCTCTACTCTAGGGTTTTATTCAGGTGCTGTTTTTGTGTGTTTGTTAAGTTTTCTCTTTGACACTTTGTTCCTCTTATTCTATTTCCTTGCTGTTGTTTATGTACACTTGAAGGAAAAATATTAGGGGCAGAGTAAGTAAAAGAAGTTAGAAAAGATAAAAGTAATAATAATAGTAAAAGTTAGAAGAGGAACCATATAAGAACTTGGAAAATTAATATTAACTCATATAATCAGTGTAGAGTAAGAGGAATAAAAATGTTGAGTACCAGAAATAAAGTGGGAAACTGAATAGAGAAAATATATAGAATGAATTAAAAAGTGAGAATGATGAGGAGATAGGTAAAGAGAAAAGAAAAGACAAAAAGAAAAAAAGGTTATAAAAGAAAAAAAATGGGATAGATAAGCTATAAATAAAAACTAGAAAAATTGAGGACTAAACAAATAGAGGTGAAATATAAGAACAACAATAGAAAGTGGAAGATAGAAATATGAAGGAAGGAAAAGAGATAGTGTTGGTAGACAAAATTGGTATACACAGAAAAGGGGAAATCAAGGAAGAAGAAACACAACAAACAAGAAACAAGTCAGCAGCACCCCCACTCAGACTTCCCTAGTGAGAAAGATGGTGAGTGCCTTTATAAACCAATGACATCTTGCCACTTCTCCTCTCAGTTCCTTGGTATGTTGGTTGTCCAACCTCACCTCCTTTTCAGTTATCCTGGGTGAGTCCAATGAACTGATGAGTAGGGGTTGCAACTCCATTGAGATTCAGGGCCCAGTTGGTACAAGGACAGCCCAAAGATTTAAGTCTCTGGGATACATAACTATCAACTCTAGTACTAATTATAGATGCAAACAGAAGGGTCAGAAGAGCCATATATAGGGAAACCACAAATGAGTCCATTTCTTTCACAATGGAGAGCATAAATTCCAAAGTAGGGCCCAATGACAAGTCACCAACCTCTTGAGCTATCTGCCCTGAGTAGTGTCTGGATATCCCCAGAGTCCTCAGGAGCCCCACTATTTGGGGTAGTAGCTACTTTGGCATTCAATGAGATCCTGCTGAGACTTGCATAAGCATAACATTTGGAATGACCTCTTGACTCACTTTGAAGCCTCTTAACCATATAAACTTATTTATCTTTATCTTTTCCGCATTTTGGTCAAAGTCTTTCTCCAGTTGCAATGCTAGTTGGTTCTTGGTAGTAATCCCTCAGTGCCAGGGAGGCTATTCCCAAGGACTCCTTTCCCACACTGGGGGGAAAGTAATGCATTTATAGGCTGAATTTGGCTTAAAGAGAGGCCACATTTGAGCAACAAAGAGATTTTCATAAGGTAACTCTTAGATACCCTATAATACTAGGGTAAGTTTCAATTTCAAAAGTAAAGTTTCATAAGTACAGTCATCAATATCAAGGGCCCATCAATGGACCATCCTCCTTCACTAGTCATTGACCCTATATCCAGGGGATTCTTGCTGTTTCATGAGAGATTGTGGCAGAGCCTCCCAAGAATGGGAATTTTATATTCTTTGGTTATTGTGTGAATCTGCACCCACACTGACAATGCCCTAAGAACTCTTGAACATATTTATATGACTTATATGTATGCCCCAGGTGAACCTCCTCCCCTGTATCCCCCATCACTGATCCCCTACAACAATGATCCTCCCCTGTCATAGATGTAACCCTTCTGTGACAAAAACATCTTCAAAAATGAAGCCAACAAAATAACCAAATACAAATAATAAAGAAATAAAATAATAATGATAATTTTAAATAGAAGAAATAAAATTAAAAATTAAAATATAAAAAATTTTGGAATAATAAAAAATATTGAAAAAATCTTTAAGAAAAAAATGGACATTATGTCTTTCATCACTGTACACTCTATTGCCTTCTATGTACAGTGACATTTTATTCTGTTTTCTCCCCCGTTGTCTTACTTTTTTCATTTTGTCTTCAAAGATTTTTAGGTGACAGACAAGTCATATACAGAATATAAGGGATTCCCATATTCCAACATCCTCTTCCCTTTCCCCTTTCCGCAATTAGTAATATTTTATATGTGGCTGGTATATTTGTTGAAACTGATTTACAAATATTGAATCATAGCTACTAACCATCGTCAATGGTTTACGTTATGGTTTACATTTTATATCATCCAATTTACAAATTTTGATGAAATTTAACATCGCCTGTATCCACCATTGCGAGACCATTTTGAACACTTCAGTCACTCCCCAAATGTCCCATGTTTCATCTATTCTATTCCTCCCTCCCCCTCTCCACAGGACCCACAGGAACCACCAGGCTTTACTCCTTCAAGAACAAGATTCATAGTTACTTGCAACAACATTGAGAGCTTGACATACTGGTCTGTCCTCCTCTATTAAGCCCTGCCTATGCTTTTGAGAGACTCCCACCTCTCCCAGGATGGGAGTCCAACACCTTTCCACTCATTATGTAGGTTGCCACCCACCCTTACAACTCACTATAACAACATGAACACTCACGCACTTCCTAGGAACCTGCCCAAGTGTGCCCTGTCCTGAATGCCCCATCCATCCAGCACCCTAAACCAGTAACTCTCTCTTGCCATATTGTTGAAAAACCTTTCCAACATTGTAGTTTCAACCACATACCTGCAAACCCCCAGTGTTCACCTGCTCCTTCCCCCAACCCTTACCCCATTTCTGTGGACAGTACAACTCACCCTCTCCACCCAAGCCCCCTGACATACCAGCACCACCCAACCCTATATCATTGCACCACTGTCATGCCCCACCACTGCACAATTACACACTTCCACCATATCATAAGTTTTCCCCATATGGGCATTGGCTCATAACCTTCTTTGGCATTTGGTATTGGGAATTGTATGTGCCTCAGTAAAAGTCTATCTGAATTCATTCTGTTTGGAGTATTTTTCTCTTTTTGTGTATGATATTATGGTCTTTTATAAATTGGGGAAAGTTTTGGCCAGTATTTCCTTGAACAATCTTTCTATCCCTTTCTCCTTTTCTTCATCTTTTGGAATGCCTATGATGCAAACTTTGGTGCACTTCATGCTATTATTCAATTCCAAGACCTCTATTTATTTTTTCCAATCTTTTCTCTATTTGGTCTTCTGTCTTTTTCAGTTTCACCTGCTCTGTCTCCCATTTCACTGTTTCTTTCTGCCATTTCAAATCTCTTGCTGTGTGCCTCTAATGTATTTTTCATTTCATCCATTATGTCTTTCATTCCCATATATTTTGTTTTATTCTTCTTTGTGCTCATCCAGTGTTTTCTTAATGTCCTTTTTCTCTTTATGCATATTTTCCTTAAACTTCTTGAACTGATTCAGGAGATTTGTCTAAACATCATTTATTAGGTATCTCAAATGCTGTGTTATATCTGGCATTTTGATTTGTTCAATTGACTGGATTATATCTTTCTGTTTCTTAGTTTGGCTTGTAACTTTTTGCTAATGTCTAGGCATCTGATTATAATGATGAAGTTACTTTGATAAGCAGCCTCTTTCTCTTGCCTAGGCCTTTAGTGGGTTTATGTTTCCATGCTTTTTTGATTTTTGGCTCAACTAATTCTATTGTCTTAAAATTTGACCTGTTTAACTGATTAAAACAAGGCCAGGGTCCCACTAATGGGGTACAGAGCAGTTTTCAAGGGCTTTGATGACAGTAAAATCACCAAACAGCCTTTTTTGTTTTTATTCCCTGAGGTGCAATTTCTTGGTTGCCACCAGATGGTGGTCCTCAGCAATCCTCCCTGCTCAAGTTCCAGGAGGGAATATGTTCTCTGTAACTGTGTTTGTGTGGGCATTGCTGAAGCAACAGGTGGAAAAGATCCTACTTGGGTGGGCTACTCTGATGCAAGCCTGACAATGCAAACTTGCTGACACTCTCCTCCCTTGGTATAAACACCCTTTTCTCAGGGAGATTTCTGCTTCTTCTAAGTCAGAAGCAGCCACTCTTGGGTCAATAAGGAAGGTGTTGGAGAAAGCAAGCTATTCTTAGCACTCTGCTATTCTTGGGTGGAGAGAATCATGTGGATCAATCTGGCCAAGAAGTGTGGAAACTGTGGGATCCAACAGACCATATTTCCTGCCAAAAGTGGTATCAAAAGTTAGCTGTATTCCTCCTTCTCCCCTCTCCTGGGGAAGTGGATCCCTGAAACCCTCTTAGTCTTTAACCCCCCAAATGGACCAGAGGAACCACAGCTCTCTGCTCCAAGGATAGAATTTGGGTGACAGCAGCAGCTGCTGCCCTGGTTACTTACAGATCCTCATCATAGAGTCTCCTTATCTTCAACTCTTTCTGTTCTTGGTGCTGTTGAGACCTCTCTTAGTCTCCAGAGCCCTAGAACAGTTATTCCAGACAGATGCTGCCTGCCTTCTAACCTTTTTCCTGGAAGCACAGTTAACACTGCAGCTTTCTAATTCTTCATCTTCCTGGAAGTTCTGCATTACTGTTTTAATCAAAAGGGAAAGAATCATCAAGTAGCAGGGAAGGGATGAAAAGCATTGTCCTGCAGTGATAAATCAGAACAATCTAATCATTGGAGCAACATGAAATGAGGGTGAATTTTTTTTTCCTTATGTTGGAGCAAGGAGATCCTTCTAGCCTTGGCAAATATCTCTTTCATTAGGGAACCAGAAATAATAATACTTGTAAAAAGAACTGCTTATCTGACAAATACAATGAACAACAACAACCAGAAACATTTAGTAGTGTCCAGAGAGAGATGTTCATTAAGTTAGAATGTAGAACCCCAATTATAATGACAAATTGATTTACACCATGCAAACATAAATTTGTAGTGTTCAGAATCATATTGGTTTGATATTTTAAAAAAACATAGTATAATGTGATATCCCTTGCATAGTGGTAATCTAAAATAACACCCTTACCACATACAGTCATGTGGATACTATTTGGTTATTGAAATGTTAATGCAATTAAATACATAGAATTATTTGGTGATTTTAATTTTTGCTTCCAATATTAGCTAAGGTAATAAATGTTAGTTTTAAATTCTACATGTGAAATTAACTTATCTTATTAAACCCTCTAAGTTTCCTAGTCTGTTCAAGCAAATGCAAATGCAATGCTTTGGCTTAATCAAAAGTAATTTATTTCCTTATATTTTTGAGGCTAAAAGGAAGTCCAAATGAAGCCATCATTAAGGTGATACTTTCTCCCTGTAGACTGTGCTGTTCTAAGACTGTCTGCCATGGATCCTGGGGCCCATAGCTTGTCCGATGGCAGGGTAGAGGTTTGACACTTCTCATCCCTTTCTTTTCTTCTGGGACCAGCTTCTTGCTTCCTGTAACTTTCTCTCACTCATGTCTGAATTCATTTCACTTATAAAAGACTCCACAATATGGCTAATAACCAACCTGATTGTCCTGGTCCAAAGATACCTTAAGTAAAGTAGCCTCAAGAAAATGCCCTACTTACAATGGGTTCACAGCCACAGGAATGCATTAGATTTAATAACATATTTTTCTTTGGTACATGCAGGTTCAAACCACCACAAATTATTTTCCTTCTAAGAATTGGAGAGTCAATATTAAGGTAGCATATTTTACCTGATGAGTATTTTTTTTCATGCCAATGAGACACAAGCATGTTTATCAACTTTCTAACAGCTGAAATGCTTTTCCAATATGTTAAATGTCCTTGCTTCAACTTTTATTTGATTAATTGAGAGGAAATATAATACCTACCATACTCTGAAATCTTTAACCCTGACCTCTCTGCATCTGCCCACTCCTATGAGTGGCTGAGAAAGAACAGATTTATCAGCTAGTCCTTTGGCTAATAATTCCAATCTTGAAGATAAAGCATGAAGGGAGAAACGATCAGGTCTAAACTGTATTGCAACTATTCTAATGAGATTTCCTGATTGTGGTTTCTATTTTAAAGATAAATGAAATTCTCATCTATGGAATGTATTTTTGTGTATATATAAGTTTTCTCTATTTGGCTTATGGGAAAGGTATTGGAATTAGCCAATACATGTATATGACCTCCTGATACATGTCATTTCCAGCTGTAAAATTACTGTAGTATAAAATGGAGATGCTCCCTGACCCAAATAACTAACTCTTTGTAAGACAATATCCCTCATATATGACTGGGGACCTCATTTGATTATCCTAGTCCATGGTCTGTATTTATATGGCAAGGATGACCTGGGCATCTGCACTGGTGGTTGCAGATTTCAGGCTCTGCCTGTGTCTTGCAATAGCCTGTAACTTTTTAACTTCTAGTAAAATGTGATGTGGGCTAATGTTTTCTGATTCTTGTGAGTTTAATTTGCTTTCTTATTAGCAAACTTAATTTCTGAATTCTGTGGCAAATTGGAGGGACACTGAAGGAATTTAGAAGCCATGGATTGATAACCCCAAGGCAACTTTTGTTTCAATTTACTTCTCTTTTACTTGAAGAGGTCTATGACAGAACACAAAGGTGTATGGCAGAGATCTCTGTACCTTCATCCCTTACAAATAGAATTATTTCCTGCTTATTTGCTCCCCAAGTTTTTTTTTTTTAACACAAATTCAAAATCTGCAGGTAAGACAGAGGTCACAATATGACAGAAAGGTATTTTTTAATTTGTTGTTGAGTGAATGGCAGAATCTGAGATTTTATAGACTCTTACTTGAGTCATTGCTTCATTTTTGCTGAAATTCATCATGAGAGCAGTGAAAGTTATGAAACATTTAGAGGGAATGTTACAGATATATTTGCATCCTTCCAGGTAGCTACTTTTTTAACACAGGAGTAAAATTATTAAGTCACATCTTTATGTTACCTCTTGGAAGCTATTAATTTGAGATTTACCCATAATATATACAATGAATTGAATGATTTAAAATTCTCATGAGGCAATAAAAATGAATATAGATAATTTGGAATAATTAAATAAAGGAATAAATTACAGTAAGAATTCACAGGAAATTAATATCCTTTCCTTGATATAAGAGCCATCAGAATGGTTAATGGCACACAATAATAGACTGTACAATCCAAGACTGACTAATATAACATATGAGAGCTTAATACAGTCATCACCATACCTAGAGTAGTGTCCTAATACTAATACTAAACCAGTAACCCTAAACAGATTTTTTAACACAAACCTGTGTTGAGAGATTGATTTAATAAATTAAACTTTTGACCTTTTCAAAGATGGCCTTTGAAATGCATACATATAAATTAAGGATTCAATTTTTATTCAGTAAAGCTTAAGTAAAAAATTATCTCCAATATGCATCATTATTGATTTTTTAAACACAGGGAATCTGTTTTCTTATTTAACATTTAAATTAAGTGAAGATATCACAATAAGTACAATGTATTTGCCAACTATGTTATACTGTTGGAAGAACTATTTTTTCTAAGTGGATATGTATCTGGCATGCCTGTACATGTTTGCTTTTCTTTATGAAGGTGTGTGTGTGTGTGTGTGTGTTTTGTTTGACAGTGTATGTGGATATATGTTCTTTCAAGCAGTTATTTACAATGTCCCCAGGATGTTACTTTAAGAGTAGAAATAGGATGATTGTGGGAAAATGGCCAATGGGGTTGACAGATAAATCTCTGCTCTTACTAAAACAATGGAAAGGTAGTCTAGGGTTGCTTTGGTGACCTGCTTTGGGGTACAGCAGTACAGGACACTGCTTCACAAGTAACGGGGACAGAAAGGAGGAAGCCAAAACAGCAAACTGCAAGTTACTGATGCACCTGGATGCCGGGAAGGGCTCCCCTCCCTCATCCATGAGATATCAAGTGATGGTAAAACTCCTAGCAATGGTATCTAAGAGGAGAACCTTGTTCTTCTTCCATGCCAGCACCTCAAGATTTATATAGAATATGGGGGGTCTCTGGGTCCTCTAGGAGTGTATGAGAAAGTAGAGGAAGTTGGAAAAAAATCTTAAGTTTCTCCCACCTGTGGTTGGAAGAAGTGATTATAACCCACCTTCAGGACAAACTGCCTAAGTGGAGCCACTGGTTTCCTCCTCCAAAAGGAGGGTGTCAGCAACCTCCTATGGGAGGACAAGGGATCTGAGAGGGTGGAGGGTGTTTTCTTTGTTGTTATTTTAGCCAGCTAAGCCACAACTAGGTGTTGGAACGGACCCTCATGCAACAGGGAGAGGGGAGGGGTAACTCCTCAGTCAAGCTGCTACACTCAGCAGCCTTGGTAAAGAGAGAATTGACATCAGAAAGGCGGCAGAGATAACAGGGAGGGAATAGGGGCCGATAGGTTTCTTAAAAGCTTTACTAACCTAAGAAGGCACATTAGTTCAGTAGAAGAGCTCTAGCATAGCATATACAAGGTCTCTGGTTTGATCCCTGGATCCTCTCTGAGAAGCAATACAAGGTTATCAAGCAGCCAGTGAAGTTTCATGACAGGGAACATACTGACATCCTCTTTGTATTAGCTTTTATTGGATCTCTTATTTAAAAAAAAAAAAAAAGAAAAGAAAAAAAAGGAAAGATTCCTTATTTACTTTCCTTATTTTCCTCACTAAAACCTGGCTTAAAACCTGCAGAGGATAGGCTGCAGGGTGATTGATTGTTGAATAACAGCAGCCTGAGAAGATCACTGTGGTCCAAGAGAAAAGGCTGTGTTTTCATGTTTATCTTGGCTTTATGATCTTTTCCTGACTTCTTCTTCTTAAAACAAAACAGAAAAAAAAGAGTAGCTGCTGTCCTGATTTCTTCCTGTTGTATCCCTTCTTCCTTTCTTTCTCTGTTTGTCTATTTTTTCACTCTTTCTTTTGTTTCCCAATTTTCTCTACCTTTGCTACATCTTTTCCCTCCTTCATCCTTACATTTTCTGTTTTCTGCTGTTCTTTCATTTCACTGCTTTGGGCTTGGTCTTGAATTTTTCTTGTACTTATTTCTTTCTCTCTCCAACTTTCTCCATGTTTTATTTACACTATTTTTAAACTTTTTTCCCTTTCCTTCTCTTTTTTAATTTTTCTTTTACTCTCTTCTCATCATTCTGGGTTTTTAATTCCTTCTATATTTTTCTCCATTCTGTTTCATGACTCATTCATTATATTCTACTTTTCAAATCTTATTCTTCTTACTCTGGTTAATTATTCCAATCCTACATATTGTTAGTACCTCTTCTACCTTTCACTATTATCACTACTATTACTCATTTTCTCATCTTATCTCTTCCTATTTCTCTGGTACTAACAGTTTTTTCAAAGGAAACATAGAAAATGGCAAGGAAATAGAATAAGAGGAATGAAGTGTCAAAGTGGAACCTTACCACACTCACCAACAAAACAATAAAACCATAGAGCAGAAAGAGAGAAGCCAATCAACTGAAGTAACACACCAAGAAAAAAAGATGACTATATTCTAACAAAAAATACAAGTCATACTAATAAACAGGAAAACATGGCCCAGCCCAGTGAACAAATTAAAAACAAATAGGAGATGCAGAATATGGAACATCTAATCAGAGCTGTCCAAACAAATGTCACAAATCAAATTAATGAAGTGAAGGAAGAGATTAAGGATGTTAAGAAGACACTGGGCAACATACTGAAGAAATTATAAACATACATAAATAGATAACACATATGATGGTGCTGAATAGCAAAATCCAAAGAATCAAAAATACAATGGAAGCACAAACCAGCAAATTTGAGTAAGCAGAGGAAAGAATTAGCTATGTGGAAGACATTACATCTGAATTCAAATAGATAACAGAACAGGAAGATAAAAAGATAGGGAAAATCAGCAGGAACTCAGGGACTTGAACTACAAAATGAAACTCACAAACATATGCATTATAAGCATCCCAGAGGGAAAAGAGAAAAGCAAAGAGACAGTAGGAGTGTCGGAGGAAATAATGGCTGTAAACTTCTGAACCCTATTGAAGGAGATAAATGTACATATCCAAGAAGTTCGGTGCACCTGAAACTGTATAAATCCCAACAGGCGTACTCAAGACATATACTTGTCAAATTGCCCAGTGCTCAAGACAAAGATAGAATACTGAAAGCAGCAAGAGAAAAGAGAACCATCACATACAAGGGATGCTCAATAAGATTAAGTGCTGATTTCTCATCTGAAACCATGGAGGCAAGAAGACAGATGTATCACATAATCAAGGTGCTAAAAGAAAAAAACTTCCAGCTAAGAATACTGTATCCAGCAAAACTGGCATTCAAAAAAGAGGGAGAGATCAAAATATTCACAGACTAATTGAATCTAAGAGAGTATACAATAAGCAAAACACACTTCAAGAAATATTAAAGGGAGTTTTAAAGCTCGAATGGAAAAAACAGGAGACAGAGAGTTGGAGGAGAGTGTAAGAACTAAAAAGACAAAAAGAGTAATAAAAACAATTTATGAAATACTTAAACCCAAAGAAAATAAGACTAATTTAAGTAATTCCAAGACAATAACAACATTGTATGTTAATAGACTAAACTCACCAGTGAAGAGATACAAACTGGCAGAATGGATAAGGAAATACAACTCATCTATATGCTGTCTACAAGAAACCCACCTTAGACCAAGGGATTCAAGAGGGCTGAAAGTGGATTGTTGGAAAAAAAATTTACAAGCAAACTATAACAAAAAAAAGGGTGGGAGTAGCTGTATTAATATCAGACAAAATAGACTTTAAAAACAAAATTATTTTAAAAGACAAAGACAGACACTACATGTTAATAAAATGAGTAATCTTTCAAAAAGATAGAACAATCACAAACATTGATGCATCTACCCAGGGTGCCTCAAAACACATGAGGAAAACACAGGAAATATTAAGTGGAGAAATAGATGCCTTGACAATTATAGTGGGGGACTTTAATGCACCATTATTGCCATTAGACCAAACATGTTGACAGAGAATCAATAAATAAACAAAGACTTTGAATAGTACATTAGAGGAGCTAGACCTAATAGACACATAGAGAACACTACACCCAACTACAGTGGGATATACATTCTTCTAGAGTGCACATGGAACATTCTCCAAAATAGACCTCATGCTAGGCCACACAACAACTCTCAATGAATTCATAAAGGTTGAAAGTATACAAAGCAATTTCTCTGATCACAATGAAATGAAGCTGGAAATCAGTAAGGGCCAGAGAACCAGATTCAACACAAAGATGTGGAAGTTAAACAACACACTGTTAGACACACAGTGGGTAAAGGAGGAAATTGCAAAAGAAAACAGTAACTACATTGAAATGAATGAAAATGACCACAAAACATCAAAATCTATGGAATGAAGAAAAAGGTGTACTGAGAGGGAAATTCATAGTCATAAATGCATGTAGCAAAAAAGAAGAAAGAGCTAATATCAAAGACCTAATGACAGACCTGATGGAATTAGAAAAAAGACAACAAACTAACCCCAAATGAAGTACAAGGAAGGAAATAACAAAGATTAAAGAAGAACTAAATGAAATTGAAAATAGGAAAGCAACAGCAAAAATAAACAAATTTAAAAGCTGGTTCTTTGAGAAGATCACTAAAATTGATGAACCACTAGGTATGCTAACAAAGGAAAAAAGAGAGTAGATGTAAATATGCAAAATAAGAAATGAGGAAGGGGATATCACCACTGACCACATAGAAATAAAGAGTATCATAAGAAGGTACTTTGAAAAATTGTATGCCAACCGGGTGGATAAATTAGGGGAAATGGACAATTTCCTAGAAACACACAAGCCACCAACATTGATGAAAGAAGAAATGGATGATCTCAACAGACCACTCACAAGTAGTGCGATAAAACCAGTCATCAAAAACCTCTCAAGAAAGAGGAGCCCAGGAGCAGATGGCTTCACAGGTGAGTTCCACCAAACATTCCAAATAACACCAATCTTGCTTTAACTTTTCCAAAAAATTGAAGTGGAAAGAACATTGCTTAACTCATTCTATGGCACCAACATCACCCTAATACCAAAGCCAAACAAAGACACCACAAGAAAGGAAAACTGTAGACCAATCTCCTTAATAAAATCCTCAACAAAATACTTGCTAATCAAAATCAAAAACACATCAAATGAATTATACACAAGGACCAAGGGGACTTCTTTCCTGGTACGCAAGGATGGTTCAATATAAGAAAGTCAATCAATGTTATACACTACAAAAAATAGATTGAAAGAAAAGAAATCACATTTTCATCTCTACAGATGCAGAAAAAGCATTTGACAAAATATAGCAACCTTTCCTGAAAAAGCACTACAAAATATAGTGATAGAAAGAAACTTCCTAAAAATGATAAAGGGTATATATGAAAAATCCACAGCAAACATCATATAAAATGGTGAAATCCTAAAATCTTTCCCTCTTAGAATAGGAACTAGACAAGGATGCCCACTATCACTGCTCTTATTTAACTTTGTGTTAAAAGTACTTGCTCAAGCACTTAGGCAAGAAAAAGATATAAAAGGCATTTAAATTGGAAAGGATAAAGTAAAACTTTCCTATTTGCAGATGACATGTTCTTATACATAGAAGGCCCTGGGAAATCTACAAAAATGCTTCTAGATTTATAAATGATTTCATTTAAGTCTTAGATTTTAAGATCAATACACAAAAGTCAGTAGCATTTCTGTACACCAATAATGAGCAATCTGAGGAGGAAATCAGGAAAGAAATCCCATTTACAATAGCAACTAAAGAATCAAATACCTAGCAATAAATTTAACTAAAGATGTAAATGACTTATATGCATAAAACTACACAACACTCTTAAAGGAAATCAAAGAAAACTTAAATAAAAGGGAGAATATTCCCTGTTCATGGATAAGAAGGCTAAACATCATTAACATTTCTATCCTACCCAAACTAATCTATAGATTTAACACAATCCCAATAAAAATCAACACAGCATTTATTACTGAATTTGAAAAACTATGAAATTTATTTGGAAGGGCAAGAGGCCCCGAAGAGCCAAAGACAAATTGAAAAAGAAAAATGAAATGAGAGGAATCACACTACCTGACTTTAAAGCATATTATACAAAGCTACAGTGGTCAAAACTGCATAGTATTGGTACAAGGATAGACTTACTGACCATTGGAATAAAATCGAGACTTCTGATATAGATCCTTGCACATAGAGTCATCTAAATTCAACAAGGCCACCAAGCCAACTCAACTGGGAGAGTATGGCCTCTTCAACAAATGGTGCTTGGAGAAATGAATATCTATACCCAAAAGAAATGCCATCTCACATATTATACTAAAATTAACTCAACAAGGATCAAAGATCCACATATAAGAGCCAAGATCATAAAGATTTTGGAAGATAATGTAGGGAATCATCTACAGGTTCTTGTAGTAGGAAATGATTTCATGAACTTCACACCCAAAGCACCAACAATGAAAGAAAAAATAGATAAATGGGACCTGATCAAAATTAAAAATTTTTGTGCTTCAAAGCAGTTTGTGAAGAAAGTGAAAAGGCAGCCTACCCAATGGGAGAATATATTTGGTAACCATATATCTGATAGTAGTTTATTATCTATCATATATAAAAAAAACTTACACCATGAAAATAAAAAGACAAATAACTCTTTTAAAAAATGGTCAAGTGATTTGAAAAGACACTTCTCCAAAGAAGAAATACAAATGGTTAAAAAGCACATGAAAATGCTCAGCATCACTAGCTATTAGAGAAATGCAAATCAAAACTAAAATGAGATACCATCTTATACCCGTTAGACTGGTGGCTATTTAAAAAACTGTAATTGATGGAGAGGATGCAGAAGAACGGAAACCCTAATCCACTGTTGATGGGAATGTAGAATGCTGCATCCATGGTGGAGGACAGTTTGGCTGTTCCTCAAAAAACTAACTATATATCTGCCATATGATCCAGCAATTTCACTGCTGAGTATATACCCAGAAGAATAAAAAGGAAGGACATTAACAGATATATACACAACAATATTCACAGTGGCATTTTTAACTATTGCCAAATGTTGGAATCAAACCAACTGCCCATCAACTGATGAATAAACAAAATGTGGAATATACATAAAATGGAATAATACTCAGCTGTAAAGAGAATACAGTACTAACACACAGGATAACATTGAAGAACCTTGTAGACCTTATGTTGAGTGAAGCAAGCCAAGCAAAAATGGAAAATATTACATGACCTCATTGATATAAATTAAGTAAACTGAGCAGACTCACAGAGCTATTGTCTGGAAGATAGGTTTACAGGAAATAGAAAGGAAGAAGCAGGTTGTGAGCCAATGCTTATATGGGCAAAATCTATGACAAGTTGGAGGCATATAGTTATACAGTGAAGGGATAAGACAGGGGTTTAGTGATAATATTGGGTTGGGTGGTACAGGTTTGACAGGAGGTTAGGGTGGAGAGGGTGGGTTGTATGGGCCATGGAATTTGGGAGGAGGGAGAGGTTTGAGGGAGGGAGCAGGTGAATACTGGCTTGTGTCATGTACATGATTGAAATTACAATGTTGGGAATGCTCATTTGGCAATAGGTCAAAAAAAGGTTACTGTTTAGGGTCTTGGATTGGGGCATTTGGTCCAGGGCACACTTTGGGCAGGCTTATATGGAGCATGTAAGTGATCATTTTGGCATAATGACTTGCATCATTGTGTAGAGATCCACATAATGAGGGGGAAGATGTTAGACTCCCATCCTAGAGAGGCCCACTATGTTCTCAAACAGAGGGATGGGGGTCACTTGAAAGCATCAGCAGTTTCTAATAGGGCATGACAGACCAGTGTGTCAACCCCTCAGTTAAGATGCAAGTAACTATGAATCTTGTCCTTCAAGGAGTGAAGCCTGGTAGTTGCCATGAGCCCAAACTCAAGGAGGAGGGATGAATAAAATACATGGAACAGGGAGCATTTGAGGGTGACATAAGTGTTCTGCATTATCTTACAATGATTGATACAGGACACGTTAAATTTTATCAGATTATATAAAAGTACATGGTCCAAAATGTAAACCATAATGTGAACCATTGACAATGGTTAGTAACTACGTTTCAATATTTGTGCATCAATTGTAACAAATGTACCACCCACATGTAAAATGTTATTGATGGAGGAATGGAAAAGGGGAAAGGATGTTGAGTATATGGGAATCCCCTGTATTCTGTATGTGATTTCACCATGATCTAAAACTTCTTTGATAAAAAAATGAAAAAAAAAAAAAAAAAAGACACTGGGACAGGACAACAGTTTTACAGTGATGAAAGGCAAAATGTAAAAGAAATAAAGTTTTTTTTCTATAATTATTTTTTCAATTTTTTTAATATCCCAATTTTTGAAATATTATTTTATTTTTACTTTATATTAAATTTTCTGTATTTTACTTCTTATGTATAAAACTATCATTTTTGTTTCATGTTCTTATTAATTGTATGTGGCTATTTATTGGCTTCATTATTGAAGAGATTTTAGATCACAGAAGGGTTACAACTGTGGCAGGGGAAGAACATCAGTGTGGGGTGTCAGTGAGGGAAGGAAGTTTACCTGGGTATACATATAAGGCATATATAAATGCATTCAACTGTTCATGCGGCAATGTCTCTCACAATGGGTGGAGATTCACACAATAACTAAAAGAATATCAAATTCCCTTCTGGGGAGCTCTGCCCCATTCTCTAATGGAACAACAAGAATGCCTCAAGTACAGGGATTGTGATGGGGTGTGTTTCTCTATTTTACTTGTGAAGGAGAATGGTCCATTGAAGGACACTTGATGTTGATGACTATGCTCATGTACCTTTGCTCTTGAAATTGAAACAGCCTAGTGACATAGGGTGTCTAAGATTTAGTTACTGGGAGCCTCCTTGTTGCTGAAATGTGCCCTCTCTCTAAGGCAAACTCAGCATATGAAAGCCATAACTTCCCCCCAGTGTGTGATATGACTCCTGGTGATTAGCCTCCCTGGCACCAGGGAATGCTACCAAGTACCAACAAGCAATGCATCTGGAAAAAAAAAGACCTTGACCAAAGGGGGAAAAGCTAAAGACAAATGAGTTTGTATGGCTAAGAGACTTCAAAGTGAGTCGGGAGGCCATTCCAGAGGTAGTGATTCTGCATATCTCAACAGGATCTCATTGATAGTCAAAGTAAATAATACCCCAAATAGTGAATCCCCTCAGGAATATGGAGACATCCAGACACTGTAGACAGGGCAGATAGCTCAGGAAGTTGGCCCCTTGTCAGTGAGCCCTAATCTGGTATTTATGCTCCCCAGTGTCACAGAGTTAGACTCAGCAGTGGTTACCCTATGCATGACTCTTCTGTCCTTCTATTCAAACCTAAAATTAGTAGTAGAATTGGTAGGTGTACATCCAAGAGACTTAAATATTTGGGCTGTCCATGTGCCATTGGAGCCCTGAATCTTGCAACAACTACTCTCCAGTTCAAGCAACTCACCCAGAACAACTAACAGGGAGGAGAAGATGGACAAACAACATACCAAGGAACTGAGCGTGCCTATAAATGCAAGCAAGAAAGTCCCATCCATTGGATGTATGGGATCAAAGCCTCCCTAAATAAATGGTGGAGTGGTCATCACCATCCCAGAGTTCTCAGGATTGGGAAACAAACTATAGACTAAAATAAACTTACTAATATTCTACTATAGACTTATTGTGATTATAGAAATGTAAGAAATACCATTGTTGTGGAGGCAGTGACCCATGGATGTTCTGGGGTTAAGAAGAGAGAAAAACAGGTGTAATAGGGGGGTATTTTTAGGATGTGGGAATCATTCTGAATCACATTAAAACAACAGATAAAGGCCACTATATATCCAGCCATAACCTACAAAGTCAATATAATTTACATTGTAGCTTACACTCTCTGTAAAGTACAGAATACTACAGAGTCTGCAATTTACAGAGAGTGTAAACTACAATGTAAACTACAATCCATGCTAGTGGTAATGTTGCAAATTGTGTTTTTCAACAGCAATGAATGTACTATACTGATGAAATATGTTGCTAATGTGAGAAAATGTGGGAGGTGTGGGGAGCAGGGCATATTGGAATCCCCTATATATTCTCTGTAACATTTACACACTCAAATAATTTTTAAAAAATTAAAAAGTAGAAAAAAAGAGTGGAAATAAAAAGAAAAGAAGACCTTCAGTGATCCTCATATTGATATTATAGAAAGCAAATTAAATGAATGTATAAAAGACCATGTTAAACTGGGTAGACAATGTTCTACTTGAAATATATGAGATTGAATAACACCTAACATAAACATTTTGTAATGTTATTTATTGATTTTCCATCAGATCAGTAGGTTGAAGCAAAACCCATGGATTTTGTGGGTGAGGTTTCTGTTGAAGAAGTTAATGTTTTCTTTGGACAGAAATTATTTATTTAGCAAAAATAAAAAACATGCTTCTGTATGTGAAAAAATATACTAAGAATGTGATATATTAATCAAATATGGTATATATTCAGAACATCTCTACTGTGGGAGATTGGTAGGGCTCAGCACTGTGAGTATGTTTAGAAGAAAGATTGTGAAGGGGTGTGTTTCTCTATTTTACAGACAATAAGGATGTAGCATGATATGTTCATTATACAAGAAAATTAAATTATTGGCTATGTTTAAAGTGTAAAGGAATTGGAAGAATGCAAACATTCTTTAAGCCTTGAATAAATTATGGAATATTTTGAGGAAAATGAAATGTTAAAATTAGGTCTCACTATTCTTTCAAGTTTTGGAACTAACATTTGAAACCATGCATCTTTAATTGAAAATCTAAATTCCTAAGTATAAAACCTAAAGGTATTTATTTTAATTTATAGTATATAACAAATTTATCAGAAAGCATTCCATCTCATAACTAGGGTGTATCTGTACTGAAGTTGGAACCATTTCTTTGATTAAAAGGTATAGGCCTAACAAATACAAGATGGCTACATTCCTCCAGAAACTGCAGGAACACAGGCAGTTTTAGCTGGCAGAAGGGAAGCTGTGGGATGACAGGGATAATTGGTGAGGGCAGCTAGGAGGAGGAACACAGTTGGCTAGGAAAGATGGAAGCCAAGGGAGATTGGGCAGGCAAGCAAGGGCCCAGCCGGCTGAGAGATGGAAGCCAGGGACATGATCTGGCTGGAAGACCGGAGCTTAGAGACGCAGCATTGAACTGCTAGTTGTCCAACTGGCATAAGGGAAAGTGGACAGGGAGAGGCAGCCTTAAGCCATCTGATGTAAAACTGACCTGAGGAAAAGAGGGGTGGGGAAAGGCAGCCAGGGAGCTTATCAAGTGCCTAACTAATCCAGGAGAGAAGGGAGCCAGAGAGGGATCCAACCAGTTGTCAGGTACCCAGCCTGCTCCCTGGGAGAAGAGTGAGCTGCAGGATAAGCAGCCTCGTGACAGGGAACTTAGACTGAGGTTGCTATTTAGATGATATTTTTATTTTATTCTATTTTTTATTTTTTTATCATCTGCCTACCTTACCTGAAGAGGGTGGGTGACAAGGTGATTAACTGGTGAGCACCAGCAGCCTGAGAAGTTTGTTAGTGTCTTGACTGTTTCTTCTTTTTTCTCCTTTTTTTTTTTCTTTCATTTTCCCCTCTTCATTTGCTTTTCCTTTGTGCCACCTTCTCTTGTTTGTTCTGTATTTGTGTTCTTCTCTTCTCATCTCTCTGGTCTTTTATACTATATTAATTTTTCCTGTTTCTTTTTTTCTTCTACTTTTTTATTTTTATTCATTTCATTTTTTGTGATTTTTCTCTCTTAATACTTATTGTTTTAATGGCTCTCTAATGATTATTTTTCCATCTTTTTCTTCTTCCTATTATTTTTCTCTTCCTCTTTCTTTCTTTTTTATGGTCTTAATATTTTTTCAGAGGAACGCAGACAAGCACAAGTATATATAATATGTGAAACCAAGTGTCAAAGTGGGCACTTAACACACAAAAATGAAATAAAACCCTAGTCTAGAAATAGAAGATAATCAATTTAATAAGCACATCAACATAAACAGATACCTAGACACCAGCAAAAAGTTACAAGCCATAGTAAGAAAGAGGAATCCATCACCCAGGCTAATGGACAAACTAAAAAGCAGGAGGAGTGGCAGAATGTGGAACAACTAATGAATGATATAAAAAAAAAAATCCTGAATCAACATGATGAAGTGAAGGAAGAGGTAAAGAATATTAAGAAAACATAGTAAAGAAATCATAAACATTCTTTAAAAAGATAACAGATCTAATGGTGATGAAAGTAAAAATGTAAGAAATTAAAAATACACTGGAAGCAACAGCAGATTTACACAAGCAAAGAAAAGAATGAGTGATGTTGAAGATAGGACATCTAAAATCTCAGAGAGAGTAGAATAGAGAGATAAAAATAGAAATTATTAAGCAGGAACTCAAGTAAATGAATGACAACATGAAACACACAAATATATGCATTAAAAGCATCTTGGAGGGATAAGAGAAAGGAAATGGAGCAGAAAGAGTTTTGGAGGACTTAATGGTTGAAACTTCCTAACTGTTATGAGGAAAATGGATGTACATGTCTGTGAAACACATTCCACACATTCCAAACAATATAAATCCTAATGGGCCTCCCCAGAGACACTTGCTTAGATTGTTAAACACTCAAGACAAAGAGTGAATTCTAGCATATAAGGGAATCTCAATAAGATTAAGTGCTAATTTTTCATCAGCAAACCCCAAAAGGTATAAATCCAAACAGGCTTAATGTGAGGCATATACTTATCAAGCTGCCTAATGCTCAAGACAAAGAACACTGAAAGCAGCAAGAGAAAAGAGATCCACCACATACAAGGGGAGCTTGATAAGATTCAGTGCTGATTTTTAATCTGAAACCATGGAAGCAAGAAGGCATTAGCATGACACAGATAGTGTGTAAAAAAACAAATCTGCCAGCCAAGAATTCTGTATCCAACAAAGCTGACATTCAAAAATGAGGGAGATTTCAAAATATTCACAAAATAAACAGAAATTGAGAAAGTTTGTCAATAAGAGTACTGTGCTTCAAGAAATGCAAAACAGAGTTATGCAGGTTGAAAATAAAAAAAAAACAAGAGATAAAAGTTTTAAGAAGCATTTAGAAAGGAATATTATAATAAAATTGAAAAAACATTAACTAGACTAAGAAATAAAAAAGAGACAAGATGCAAATAAATAAAATAAAATAAATGATAGAGGGGATATCACCACTGATCCCACAGAAATAAAGAATATTATAAGAGGGTACTTTGAAAAAATTTATGCTAACAAGATGGGTCATGTAAATGAAATAGATATATTTGTAAAAATACACAAGCAACGTACAAGGATGAAAGAAGAATTAGAAAAGCTCAATAGAAAAATTTCAAGTAGTGAGATTGAGTTAGTCATCAAATTCCTCCAAACTAAGAAATGCCCAGGACCAGATGGCTTCACAGGTGAATTTTACCAATCAATCTAGAAGGACTAACAAAAATCCTGCTTTAAGTCTTCCAAAAAATGGAAGTGGAGGGAACATTACATAACTCATTCTATGATGCCAAAACTACCCTTATACAAAAGCCACATAAAGATGACACAAGAAAGGAAAACTACACATCAATGACTAATGAATTTAGATGCTAAAATGCTCAAAAAATGAGTTGCTAATCATATTCAACAACACATCAAATGAATTATACACCATTATCAGGTGGGTTTATTCCAGTTATGCAAGGATGATTAAACATAAAATGAAACAATATAATACACAAAATTTACAGATAAAAAAAAATTAACACGATCATCTCTATTGATGCATGAAAAGCATTTGACAAGAAACAGCATGTTTTCCTCATAAAAACAGTTCAAAAGATAGAAGTAGATGGAAACATCCTCAAAATGGTAAAGGGTATATATTAAAAAACCCCGCTGCAAACTTTATATTCAATGGAAAAATGCTAAAAGCTTTCCCTATAAGATCTGGAACAAGACAAGAATGCCCACTGTCACTACTGTTATGTAACACTGTGTTGGAAGTACTTGCTCAAGCATGTAGGCAAAAAAAAGATTTAAAAGGCATCCAAATTGAAAAGGAAGAAATAAAAATTCCACTCTTTGCAGATGACATGATCCTATACATAGAAAGCCCTGAGAAATCTTCAACAAATCTTCTAGAGCTGATAGATGAGTTCAGTAAAGTGGCAGGATATAAGATCAACATGCAGAAATCAAAAGCATTTATGTACATCAATAATGAGGAATTTGAGGAGGAAATTAAAAAAAACATTCCAGTTACAATAGCAAAAAAAAAAAGAATCAAATATTTAGGAATAAACTTAAGTAAGGATGTAAAGGACATACAAACAGAAAACTGCACAACATTGTAAAATTAATTAATCTAAAAAGACCTAAATAAATGGAAGAATGTTCCCTGTTCATGGAATGGAAGACTAAATATAATAAGATGTCTATCCTACCCAAATTGTTTACATATGCAATCCCCATAAAAATTTAAAAAAGCATTTTTTTTACTAAATTGGAAAAGTTAATTATAAACTTTATTTGGAAGTGCAAGGGGTCCTGAAATACCAAAATATATTGAAAAAGAAAAAGGAAATTGGGGGAATCACATTGCCTGACTTTAAAACATATTACAAAGCTACAGTGGTCAAAGTTGCATGGTTTTAGAATAAGGGTAGATATACTGACCAATGGAACCAAAATGAGAAATCTGAGTTAGACCCACAGATATGTGGCCAACTGATATTTGACAAGGCCACCAAGCCCACTCAACTGGGACAAAATGACCTCTTTAACAAATGGTGCAGGGAGAACTGGATATCCATACCCAAAAGAATGAGAGAGGATCACCATCTCACACCCTATACAAAAGTTAATTCAAGATGGTTAAAAAACTTAAATATAAGAGCCAAGACCATAAAGCTACTAGATGATAATGTAGGGGAGTGTCTTTGAGATCTTGTAGTAGGAAATTGTTTCATAAACTTTACAC
This sequence comes from Cabassous unicinctus, assembly GCA_029593785.1. NCBI lineage: Eukaryota > Metazoa > Chordata > Mammalia > Cingulata > Chlamyphoridae > Cabassous > Cabassous unicinctus. The sequence goes on from JAQZBX010000317.1 coordinate 108,048, forward strand.
CCACAGCAGGAGCAAGGAAACAAATAGATAAGTGGGATCTCCTCGAAGTTAAAATGTTTTGTGCATCAAAGGAGATTGTCAATAAAGTGAAAAGACAGTATACTTAATGGGCGAAAATATTTGTTAACCCTATATTTGATAAGGGTCTAATAGCTAACATATATAAAGAAATCTTACATCTAAAAAGATAAACAGAAACAACCCATTTAAACAATGGGCATGATATTTGAATAGATTCTTTTCCAAAGAGGAAACATTAATGGCTAAAAAGCACATGAAAAGATGTACATTATGACTAGCTATGAGGGAAATGAAAATAAAAAGTCTGCAATGAGATATAATCTTACCCCTATTGGACTGGCTGCTATTTAAAAAAACAGAAAACTAGAAGTGTTGGAGAGGATTTAGAGGAATGGCAACTCTCATCCACTGATGTTGGGAATGTAGAATGTTGTAGTCATTGTGGAGTATGATTAGGATGTTCCCCAGGAATCTAAATATATATAGAATTGGGAGATAATTCAGCAATACCAATGCTTTGTATAAACCCAGAAGAATTGAAAGCAGGGACATGAACAGATATATGCATACTAAAATTCATTGCAGAATTATTTCACTTTTGCCAAAAGTTGGAAGCAACCCAAGTGTCCATCAACAGATGAATGGATGAGAAAAATGTGCTATATTTCTACAGCAGAATATTATGCAGCTGTAAGAAGGAATGAAGTTTGGACACATGCAACAACACAGATGAATCTTGAAGACTTTATTTTGAGTGAAGTAAGCCAATTACTAAATGACACGTATTGCATGACTTCACTGATATGACCTAAGGATCTTGAGCAGACTCAAAGAGAGAGAGTCTGGAAGATAGTTTACCATGTGAAAGAAAGGGAGAAAGAGTGGTGAGCTGATGCTCAATATTTACAGAACCTATGATATGGTGGAACAGCATTGTTCAGCAGTGGATGCCATGATGTTGGTGCATGGATGTGAGTGGGGTCAATGGTGCTGGAGCATAAGAGTGAGCAGGGTTTTAGGAGTGGTTTGGAATATCCATGGAAATTGGAGGAGGTCTAGAAGAAGGAACAGGTGATCTCTGGGGAGATGGAAGGCTGTGCTTGAAAATACAATTTTAAGAATGTTCTTTTGGCAAAATTGGCAAGGGAAGGTCACTGTCTTAATGTGTTGGAGGTGAAGGGATGTGTGGAAAAGAGTGCATATGGGGTATGGTTCTGTGGAATATGAATGTGTTCATTATGTCATGTTATCTCAGTGGGTGGAGAAAAAAACAATGAACAAGAAAATATTAAACTCCCATCCTTAGGAGTCCTCCTACATTCTCAAATAAAAGTCAAGAATCTCTTGAGTAGTTAGGCAGTGCCTAATGTAAGAAAACAGATCATTATGTCAAGCCCTCATTATTAATAAAGGGAACTATGAACCTTATTCTTGAAAAAATTAAACTTAGCCTAACAATAACTATTGCCTCAGAGTTACTTCCTGAAAACCTCCTTGTTATTCAAATACAGCCTTTCTCCAAGCCAAACTCAGCAAATAAATGCCCTACCATCCCCTTAGTATGACTTAGCATGACACGACTCCCAGGATTGCTCCTCCCTGGCACCAAGGGATTAATTTCAATCACCAACCAGTCATACATTTATAAAAAGAACTTGATCAAAAGGGGAAAACATCAAATACAAAAGAGTTTTTATGGCTAAGAGATTTTAAAATGAGTCTAGTGGTTATTTCACAAGTAACACTTATGCAGGTCTCAGGCAGATCTCACTAACTGCTCAGGAAAAAGCCACAAATAAGGGGTGCTCCTGAAAACTCTAGATCCATCTGAACACTATAGGCAATGTACACAATCCCTTGAAATCTGCACCCAGTCGGTGGGCCTTACCTTGAAATATATGACAAACTATTTCCCTAATGTAACTTATAAATATGGTATTATTCCTTCTTTTTCACTCTGATGAATTATTCTCTTCTTAAAATTTCTTCATTTTCAGGCAATATTTCATGCTTTTTTGCACTGGTTAGAACTTCTAGCAAAATTCTGAATAGAAGCAATGACAGTAGAAATTCTTGTATTGTTCTTTTTCATTGGAGATAAAATATTCAATATCAAACATGATGTTAGCTATAGGTAATGTGTGTGTGTGTATGTGTGTGTGTGTGTGTGTGTGTGTGTGTATGTCTTTTATTAGATTGAGGAACATCCTTTCTCTTTCTAGTTTCCTGGACATTTTATTAAGAATAGAGATTCAATTTTTTCAGATGACTTTCCTGTATCTGCTGAGAGGATCACATGGTTTTTCTTTGTTGTTTCTTTTTATGGGGGATTACATTTATTGTGTGTGTGATTTTTAATATAAAACCACACCTGCATTTCTTGCATAAACCCCACTTGCTCATGGTATACTTTCATTCTTATATATTGTTGATTCAATTTGATAAAATTTTGTTTAGAAAATTTGCTTCTGTGTTTATGAATGGTATTAGTCTGTAATTTTCTTTTCTTTTTTTCCCCTGTTTTTTGCAATATTTTGACTATATTAGATTTAGGGCTAAATATAGTCAAAGTTCCCTTAAACTGGGGGACCTATAAAAACTAAGTTTTCATGTATTTTATTTTGACACTGTAAGTATCATACTCAATATCACACAACATATTTAATAAAAATATATGGGTCAAAATATTCTGACTGTCTATCAATTTTTCCTCCATCAATCTGTACTAACTTCAATTCATCCATGTATGAGACTGGAATCAAGATGTAGAGAAATGAATGCAGATAGTGGGATTTTAAAAAGTGTATAATGAAGAGTTGGACCAATGGGTAGCTGAAAATATGGAAAGATATATAATATGGAATGTAAAGGCAAAAAAAAAAAGTAGTGGACATGGTAAATGTGGAGGTCTCTCTTCTGAGGACAAGAAACTTCATTGAAACAGTCAAAATTGCTTACAACTTCTTTCTTTTAACTAAACTTTGTTAAGTTACCTTGTTTGCTTTTATATACTTTAGAAAATAGTGTTTAGGATACATGCCAACATCACAGTTATGTTAAATCCTGCCCTGACTCACATGTCCCACTAGACATGTACATTTCTATCTTTCTACATGTACAAGGATTTAGTTTTCATGTGCTGCTGTAACCAAGATGAAAGGTCAGAATTCAGGCCTATAGCTGTGAATGATTCTCTTCAGAGGTTCTTTAATATCTCTGTTCATCAGAATATAGACCAAGTGTTGCAGTACGAGGTAATCAAGGTATAAAATCACCAACACTACCATCTTTTTCTCCACTGAGGAGTTGGCATTTGGTTGTGCATATATAAAGAGTACTGACCCAAAGAGTAAATGACCACCACAGGGAGGTGTGAATAGGTGGAGAAGATTTTTGGCTGTTGCTTTATAAAGCAGATCCTTAAAATGTCTGTGACATTGTGCATAGAAGACAAAGTTGATGAAGACTATGACTATAATAATGAAGTCTCACACACCTCAAATTTCCATGTGATTGAGTGCAATGTTTGGGCAGGACAAGAATAACAGAAGAGGGAGGTGTATTAGTCAGCCAAAGGGATGTTGATACAAAATACCAGAAATTTGTTGGTATTTATAAAGGATATTTATCTGGGATAGAAGCTTACAGTTACTAGGCCATAAAGCATAAGTTTCTTCCTTCAACAAAGTCTGTTGCCACGTGTTGGAGCAAGACAGGTGCCAACATTTGCCAGGGTTCAGGCTTCTTGAGCCTTCTTCCCAATGATCTGTTTCTCTCCAGGCTCAGCTCCTCTGTTTCTTCCACAGGGCCAGCTATAGACTATAGGTCTCTCTAGGCTTTACCTTGCTCCACAAGGCCAGCTGTGAACCATCAGGTGAATGGCTCCTCTCTTTTCCCCAGAGCCTTCTCTCCTTCCTCACCACCAAGGTCCTCTGTATGCTTACTCCCCTGGGCTCTAGCATTAATACTTAGCATCAGGACTCCAACATCAAAACTCTACAACTGTATCCTTTGCCATGCCTTTTATCTTTGAGACCCCACCACCAAGGGGTGGAGCTCAATGTCCTACGGATGTGGCCCAATCAAAGCCCTAATTATAACTTAATCATTCCCAGATGAGCAGACCAGTTTACAAGCATAAATCCAATTTCTATTTTTGGAATTCATTTCTATATCAAACTTCCACAGAAGGTAATGCATGAAGTCTGTTATTTCATTTCTCCAGAAAATAATAAGCTAAACATCAGGGAAATATGTATTGTCACAAGCGAATAGCCACAGACATGGAAAAGTATGATCATCAATTAGAAATGGGATATACAAATTGCAATGAAATGGTATTATACCATGGTAGCCAAAGGAAAGTGCCTACAATAGTAAAGAGAAAGAGGAGGAAGAACTGACAGACACAGCCAATGCAAGGGACCTCTTTACTTTTTCCTAGAATATTCTTCCATGTATGGGGAGCAATAGTAGAAGAACAGCATACTTACAGAAGACAGAAGCTGCAGAGCAAGAAATAGATGGGAGTAGGCAATGGGAGCCTGCAATAATGATCCCAACACTGCCAAAGTTCCATAACAATAACAGAGCCTACAGATTCAGAAAGACTCCTAAGCCTTTTGAAATCCTCTTAGTGTAAACTCATTTACCAAGGTGAATAGATTTGCCATACTATATTTCAGTACCTCCTCGTGATCTATTCTGTCTTTTGACAATAATCTTGTTAATACCAATACAAATCGTACTATACATTTATTGATTATGTATGTTCATGTATAAATGATATAAAAATATTAATAATATTGTGGGTTGTGGGAAAACACATTGGTTAGTAGTAATATTTTGAGGATGCTCTTTAATCATTAGTTAAAAATGTTTCACAACAATGCAAAGTATTGGTAGTAAGGTGAGGTATGAGAATCCTGTATGATGACGTGTATGTTTATTTTGCAAGTACACAACTATTACTATACACTTATTGTTTAAGTATGTTCATATATGAGTGATATACTTCAATAATTTTTTAAAAATTAAAATAATCAATTAATATAATACACTACATTGATATATTGAAGAAGAAAAAACACATGATCCTCTCAATTGATGCAGAAAAGTTATTTGACAAAGTACAGTGCACATTCTTATGAAAACACTCCAAAAGATAGGAATGGAAGGAAGCTTTCTCAATATTACAAAGTACATTTATGAAAAACCTACAACTAGCATTGTACTTAATGGTGAAAGACTGAAAGCTTTCCTGCTGAGATCAGCAATAAGAAAAGGATGTACACTGTCACCACTGTTATTCAATACTGTGCTAGATATTCTAGCTAGAACAATTAGGCAAGATAAAGATTTAAAAAGGCACCCATATAGTAAAGGAAGAAGTAAAACTTTCACTAGTCACTGATGATATCACCCTATATATATAATCTCCTGAAAAATCCACAAAAAAACACACTTCTAGAACAAATAGACATGTTCAGCAAAGTGGTGTGATACAAGATTAATATGCAAATATCAATAGTGTTTCTATACACTACTGGCATGTAATCTGAGGTGGAAACCAGAAAATAATTCCATTTATAATAACAACTAAAACAATCAAATATTTTGGAATAAACTTAACTGAAGACATTAAAGACCTGTATAAAGAAAATTAAAAAATATTTCTGAAAGAAACTGAAGAAGTACTTTAATAAATGGAAATTACATTCCATGTTCTTGTATTAGAAGAATAAATAATGTTAAGATGTCAATTCTACCTAAACTGATTTTCAGATTCAATACAATCCAATAAATATCCTAACCGCCTTTTTTGCAGAAGTGGAAAAATCAATGATCAATTTTATTTAGAAGGGTAAGGGGCCTGGAATAGCCAAAAATATCTTTAAAAAGAAGACTGAAGTTGGAGGTCTCTCACTTCCAAACTTTAAAGCATATTACTTAGCTATGGAGGTAAAAAAAAAAAGCACGATACTGGCATAAAGACAGACACATTGACCAATGTACAGAATCGAGAGCTCAGAAATAAACTGTCACTTCTATAGTCAAATGATTTTTGACAAGGTGGTCAAGCCCTCCCAGCTGGGCCAGAACAGTCTATTCATCAAATGGTGATGGCAGAACTGGAAAAAAAAAAAAAAGAAAGAAAACCCTTATCTCACACCTTATAAAAAATTAACTCAGAATGGATCAAAGACCTGAATACAAGAGCAACAACCATAAAGCTCAAAGAAGAAAATGTAGAAAAACATCTTCAATATATTGTGATAGGTGGTAGTTTATTAAACCTTACACCCAAAGCAAAAGCAACAAGAGAAAAAAATAGATAAATGAGACCTCCTCAAAATTAAACTCTTTTGCACTTCAAAAGACTGTCAAAATGGATAAAGGCAGCTGACTCAATGGGAGAATATATTTGGCAATCACATATCCAATAAGGGTTTAATATCCATGATAAACAAAGAGATCATATAACTCAACAACAAAAAGAAAAACTACCCAATAAAAAAATGGTCAAAAGAATTGAAAAGACAATTTTCCAAAGAAGAAATACAAATGGCAATGAAACACATGGAAAAATGTTCAGCATTACTAGTGTTTAGGGAAATGCCAATCAAAACTGCAATGTTATATCATTTCCCACTGTTAGATTGAATGCTGTTAAAAAGTTGGAAACCTGAAAATTTTGGAGAGGATTTGGAGAAATATTAATGCTTATTCACCGTTGCTGGGAATGTAGAATTGTACAGCCATTGTGGAGGACTGTTTGGCATTTCTTAAGGAATTTGAATATAGACTTACCTTGTGTCCTGGCAATTCCATTGCTAGGGATATATCCAGAAGAATTGAGAGCAGAGACATGAAGAGACATCTGCACACCAATGTTTATAGCATTATTCACAATTACCAAAAGTTGAAAACAACCCAGGTGTTCATCACCTAATGATTGGACAAACAAGTCATGTATATACATGATGGAATATCATGCAGCAATAAGAAGAAATGAAGTTGTGAATCATATGACAACATGAATGAACCTGGAGGACATTATGCTGAGTGAAGCAAGCTAAACACAAAAGGACAATTACTGTATGATTGCACTATTAAGAACTAAATATATTGTGTAAACTCATGGGAGTTAATAATTAGAATATAGGTCACCAGAAAATAGAAGGAGGGTAGAGAATAAAAAACTGATGGTTAAATAGCACAAAATTGATTAAAAGGTTATTTGTAAATCTTTGGTAATGAACAGAAATGGTTAAAGTATATCCTGTTGTTGGTAACTAGCAGTGCTATTGTATGGATATGACAGTGGTTGGAAGAAAAAATGTAAAGTCATGTATAGTACTAGAAAGTAAGCTAAGAATTGTAATATGGACAGTATATGTACCATTTACTCATGTAAAATACATATATGGGTGATATTGCATATATAGGACTGTTTTTTACAAAATATAAATACAAATATACTAGATAGAAGGAAAAAGAATAGCAGTTATGTACAGTAAGGGAAGACTAGAAAGACTGAGAGGTGATGAGTTTTGTTTGTGTGTTGTTTTTTATTATTATTGTATTAATGAAATTTCTCTAAGGATGATTGAAGTGATGAATGCACAAATATGTGATAACACCAAATACCATTGATTGCAAACTTTGGATGGATTTATGTCTTATTAATATGTATCAATAAGATTGATTTGTTAAAAAAAAAGATCTTGTGGCAGATGATAGTTTCTTAAACCTTACACCTAAAGCACAAGCAAGAAAAGAAAAATTAGATAAATGTTACTTCCTCAAAAGTAAACACTTTTTTCTTCAAAGACTTTGTCAAGAAAATAAAAAGGAAGCTTAGTGAATGGGAAAATGTATTTGGAAATCACATATCTGATAAGGGTATGATATCTATGTTATAGTAATAGATCATACAACTCAAAGCTGAAAAGTCAAGCAAACTAATTAATATATGGGCAGAAGACTTGTATAGACATGTCTCAAAGAGGAAATACAAATGACCAAATAGCATATGAAAAAGTATTCAATATCACTAGCTATTAGGGAAATGCAGATCAAAACTACAATGTGATACAATTTCACATCTTATAGAATGGCCATTATTTAAAAAACAGACTTCCAGGAAATGGTAAATTATAAAGATATGAGACTCTGTTCTCTCCCAGGAAAATAGCTACAGGAAAGGCAGAAATGGCCTAGAAAAAGATCTTCTGGGTTTTAGGACACAAGGGACAGGCTGGATACTGCTCAGAGGAGAGAGTGGCAAAGGAAAAAATCATAATGGCAAAACTGTGATTTAAAAGCTTCTGCTGCAAATGCTGGCACCCTCTCCTACACTATAGACACTTTTGAATTCTCAGGCCTTGGGACTGACAGCTACAGACAAAGGGGGCCACTGGGATCTACATCCCAAGGAAAGGGGAAAGTGAAAGAAACAGCATAAGGCTAACAGCTTTTGATCCACTAATTTGGTCTGCTGTGTCCAAGGAGCCATTCCAGGCTGGGTGGGGCTACACCATTGTTTGCCTGGGGAACAAGCAAGGGACTAAAAAGATCTGACCCTCCCAATCTCCTGAGTGGAACTTGTTGAGGATGCAGAGAGGAATGGAATTACTTCCTTCCCAGGAAAAGGGAGTGGGCTGCCAGCAAAGGTTGGAGATTTGCATCAGAAGAAGTTTGAAGTATGAGTTTGTTTGCCTCCAGGAAGGAATCTCTGTCACTTTGATCTGGTCCCTGTTGCAGAAAACACACTCCTACCAGGCATTGAACTGACAGGGCTGCCCAAAAGTGTCAACTGCTGGCAGAACAAAGAAGTCCATATAAGGAAATAAAAAGTCAATAAGTAAGAAATGATTTTCCTGGCCTTTTAAGCCTCCCTTTTCAAGGCCCCAAGAAGTGGGTCTGCAGCCCATTATTGGGTCTAGGGCCTAGATTTGAGCAACTATCAGGGACAAACCTGAAGACCCAGAACAGATGACCAAGAAACAAATAACAGCAGTAACATTAAGTCTCCTGCCACTAAAACCTTATGAAAGAGAAAAAAACTGAGCATCTGAATAAACTCACCACCCTAATAAGATGCCTAGACATCAGCAAAAAATTACAAGCCATACTCAGGACATGGAAGAAATAGACCAAGAAAAAGGAATATATCAAAGCCTCAGAAGAGACACAGGATTTGTGACAATTTATCAACAAGATGCACATAAATTTCCAAAATCAAATTAATGAGTTGAAAGACAATATGGCTAAATAGATAAAAGTCATCAAGAAGACACTGAGCAAGCACAAAGAAGAATTTAAAATTCTGAATTAAAAAGTAACAGAGCTCTCAGGAAGGAAAAACATGATAGATCAGATTTAAAAAATACATTAGAGACATACAACAGCAGACTCGAAATGAAAGAATAAAGAATAAGTGATTCAGAAGCTAGAACAGCTGAAAATGAAGAAGGAAAATAACAAAGAGAGAAAAGAATGGAAAAAATAGAGCAGGCGTACAGGGAATTGAATGATAACATGAAACACAACAACAGATATGTCCTGGGAGTTCCAGAATGAGAAGAGAAGAGAAAAGGGGCAGAAAGAGAATTTGAAAAAATAATAGCTGAAAATTTCCCAACTCTTACCAAAGAAATAAACTTACATGACCAAGAAGTGCATGATACCCTAATCAGAATAAATGTGAAAAGACCTATTCCCAGACACATATTAGTTTGCCAACCAGCAAGGATAAAGCAGAAATTTTGAGAGCAACAAGGGAACACAAACCATCACATACAAGGTTTGTGTATATGTGGACTTAGTGTGTATGAAAAGAAGACAAGTGGTATGATAAAATTAGGATGGTAAAAGAGATTTCTTTATTCAGCAAAAGTTTCTTTTAAATATGAAGATGAGTTTAAAACACTCACAAACAGAAACTAAGAGAGTTTGTAAAAATGAATCCACCTTTGCAGGAAATATTAAAAGAAGCCATACAACTTGAAAGTAAAAGACAAGAGAGAGAGGCTTAGAATAGAGTATTGAAGAAAGAATAACAGAAAGGGTAACCAACTGAGTGAAAAACACAGATAAAAACAAGGTATAACATATGAAAACCCAAGAAAAAAATGGTGGAAGCAAATAATGCATTTAGAGTTATATCATTGAATGTTAATGGATTAAACTCCTCAATCAAAAGACACAGGCAGACAGAGTGGATTAAAAAAAAACAGAGCCATCCATTTGCTGCTTACAAGAGTCTCACCATAGACCCGGGGATACAAACCAATTGAAAGTGAAAGGTTGGAAAAAGATACTTCACACAAATAGTAACCAAAAAAAGAGCGGGAGTAGCTATATTAATATCAGATTAAACAGACTTTAAATGCATAAAAGTTAAGAGATACAGAAGGCCATTATATATTAACAAAAGGGACATTCCAACAGGAAGAAATAACAGTCATTCATATCTATGCTCCTAATCAGGGTGCCCCAAAATACATGAAGCAAACTGGCAAAACTGAAGGGAGAAATAGACATCTCTACAATAATATTTGGAGGCTTAAACACACCACTGACTTCATTAGATAGAACAACTAGACAGATGATAAACAAGGAAATAAAGAACTTGAACAATATGATAAATGAGCAAGACCTATCACACATATACAGATCATTGCACCCAAACACAGAGGGTTATATAGTCTTCTCATGTGCTTATGGATCTTTCTCCAGAATAAAGCACATGTTAGGTCACAATGCAGCTCTCAATAAATATAAAAAGAGTGGAATTATGCAAAGTACTTTCTCAGATCCTAAAGGAAGGAAACTGGAAATCAATATTAGACAGGAAAGAGGTAAATTTGCAAATGTATGTAGGCTAAACAACATGCTCTTAGATAATCAGTGGGTCAAAGAAGAATTTGAAAGTGAGTTCAGTAAATACATTGAGAGAAGTGGAAAGGAGAACACAGCTTATTAAAACATATAGGATACAGCTAAGGCAGTTTTCAGAGGGAAATTTATAAACACCTATATTATAAAAGAAGAAAGAGCTAAAATCAAAGATTTAACTGAAAACCTAGAGAAACTGGAAAAAGAATAGCAAACCATTCCCAAAGAAGCAGAAGGAAAGAAATAATAAAAGAGCAGAAATAAAAGAAATTGAGAAAAAAATAGAGAAAATCAATAAAACATAAAGCTGGTTCTTTGAGAAGATAAATAAAATTGACAAATCCTTAGCTGGATTAA
>JAQZBX010000318.1:0-63370 GCA_029593785.1 Cabassous unicinctus
AAAGAAAGAAAAAGTAAAGCATATGAGAAATACATCTTTGAAAATAGAAAAATGAAAAAATCTTCAATAAATACAGAATTGCTTGTGGGGTTTTGAGTTGCACATCTCCAACAGCCATTGAGCATATGGAAGAGCTAGCTCTTGGAAATGCTTAAAGGACAGAGGTGTATAGGTTTTCAGGAACATATGTCATAGATGAAGTTCATCAGTTGGCTAATGAACATGATCAGAAAATGAACTCTCCCCTCAGTTGTTTAGTTCTATGTTACAGGATTTAATACATGTAAATAAGAACTTACTCTTTACCTATTCTATTTATGTCATAACATATTCATTTCAACAAACAAGCACTGAGGCTTTGTGCTCCACAAACCATGGTACTTACTGAGAGGGAAGAAAAATATATTTAAAAGGTCAGTTCCTTTTTAGTAAATGTGCCTTCTCTAGTATTGGATAATCTCTCTGAGCTTCAATTTTTTCATCTGTAAAATGGGGATAAATGAAATGTGAGAAACGAATAGCATAATATTTATAAAGTATTCAGCCCAGTGCATGTCACATGGTGGGAGCTAAGTCTAAGTTATTTTCCTTTTACCTTCCTCTTGTCAGTGTTCATTGACTTCACTGGATCAAATGAATCTAATTTCTGTGGGACTTTTTTTTTTAGATAATTGTTTTAAAAAATAAGCTTTAGATTACGTGAATGTTACATCAAAAATAAAGGGAATTCCCATATACCCTAACCCCACCCCGCCCAGACTTTCCCCCATTAACAACATCTTTTATTAGTGTGGTACATTTGTTAAAATTGATGAACAGATATTGAAGCATGCTACTAATCAAGGACTATAGTTTACATTATAGTTTACACTTTGCACAGCACAATTTTATAGGTTTTGACAAAATGTATAATGGCCTATATCTGTCATTGTAATGTCGTGCAGGACAATTCCAATGTCCCCAGAGTACCCCATGTTACACCTATTCAATCAAATGAATCTAATTTCTGGCCTTTTTTGCATTCAAGATTGTTATGATATACTACATTGGTACATTTGACCTTGATAGAAAGCAATTTTCTGTAGTTTAGGTATATAGCAAGAGATTGGCAAACTCTCTGAGTCTTATATTCTATACCATCCTCTCCCCAGGCTGGAGTTACTTAATTCCTACATTTAGGCTCAGCCTGTGCCAGTCCCTATGGCCAAAGCTGACTTTCCCTGAAATTCAGAGTCATGCTTTAAGACTTTCAGAAAGTCAGTCCTCCTTCAGAATCTATCCTTGGTTTTGTGTCACACATTTGATAAAGGGTCTCCTAGTACCTTTCAATGACCCACACCCATCATTCCCATTTTCTTTCTTGGTCCTGGTAATCAACTCCCTTTATGTTCTTGGAAACCTTCTTAGCAACCTAGAACCTGTGCTTCTACCTGGCACTTACCAAGATGTACTCACACACTAAAGTCTACCTCTGTACTCATATTTGCCCTGTAGATTCCAACTACATATACATCCCCTGCACCAAATTATGCTAGCTTCTTTGACCTTCCAAGTTTCACCTATTTTGATATGGTCATTGTACTTTTCTGTCTGTCCAAACCTCTCCATTCCAGCCCTGCGCCTTCTTCTCCCCTCATTCTTTAGCTTATGCCCCTCTGCTGTATCCTTGGTGCCTTTTTAGTGCCAGCACATTGCTATGACCTGCCCATACCATTAAGAACAATAGTTTCTTGCTGGAATTACAGCTAGATATTTGCACCACCTGCCCTCCCATGTTGGTGTACCTTTCATTCAGATCTGATCTGCCATGTTGGACAGCTTTACTACAGGATAGGATGCGGACTTGATCTATGTTAACAGAGCATTCTGGCTTTGTTCTTGGAACAATCCTACATTTTCTTTGTGATTTGTGTGTGTGTGTGTTTGAGATCCTTTTTGTGATAATTCCTTTTAGATAAAATTCTTTTTCTCAGTGTCCTTTTGGTACTTCAGCTCCTTGCTGGAATGGATTCAGTATATCTTGCATTATTCCAAATTATGATCCATATTGAACAACCTTGTAACCAATATTTAGGGCAGTAGGCAGGTGAAGGTTAGAGAATTTTTATGAAATATAAAGCAATGTCCATTGTTGTAATGAAGCACCTACATAAAATTGTAAAATATGTAATTTTCTTATTCCTCAAATAGTCTAATTGATTGTTCATTGGGTTCACTCAGCCAAAAGTAGAGAGAAACTTTGTACAGACATCATTAGTTTTTCTCCATTTAGAGATTAATCATGAAGAGCTCTGGCTCTTTAATTCTGTAATTTGTATATTTAATGGGCTGCTGCAGAATCTATGACAGTAATTAGCATAGCCTGAAAACTCATTAATACGCAACAACATGATTAATGCAGCATTAATGCAAACATGACTGAAGTTATTTGGGTTATGTAGTAAGAAGATTAAAGCTAAAATGTCCTGTTTGTTTTACCAGTGGTGAGTATAATAGGGTAGCAAAAAAATAAAAAAATAAAATAAAAACAGCTATCAAATTAGTTGTTTGAAAAGAGAAGAAAAAGCAAGGTTTTTAAAACAGTGATTTCTTTTTCATTTAGCTCTAAAATTTAAAGCATAAAACACCATATTCTCTACTTTCTCTTATTCATAAATTTATTATTAACAAAGGAAAGTTCATTTGACCTTTTAGTTTAACCTAGTTAATCTTTTGACAGCTTTTACAACATATTAGTCTTACACTAAAAACACCTTCAAATTATGCCAATCTTTGACCAACACATTACATATTTCTGTTTTGAAACTAATAAACATTATTGGTTATGCTAAATATTTAAAGATCTGTTCCTAAATTATATAAAAGTTTCATGTTATGCCGTCTCCTCACTTTAGTCACATCTTAAGTAAATCTTCCAGTAATTTATAAAATACTACTATTTGACACATATATTTAACAAAACTAGTTATTAAACATATGTTAAGTAATGAAATATTCAATAATGTAACATCTAAAACTATAAAAGTTTTGCTTATTGTTCTTGACCTTTCATCTAGCCATATTGAAGTGCTTTTATTTTCCTAGTTAATTCTACTTTATTAGCTGTCCTAAAACTTTACAATAACTTTTTTCTCAATCTTGTGGTCAGATGTCAAAAATTATTTATAGTATATGAAATAAAACTTGCATTTTTCAAGTGAAACAATCTTAAAAGACTGAAAAATCAGCTTTATTGCACTTGTTTTACTCTAAATCTACATTAGAAAAAATGTTTATGATTTCATTTGTATTAAATAAAAATTCAATTGATTACATACTCTGTACCTGGTTCTTAGGGCAGTAGCCAATCAGCCATGGTACCTGCAATTGGAAATAAACATTTTGTAGGAGAAAAGCTCCTTTCAACCTAAGGATTTCAGCAGATATGAACAAAACCCTACACCATAGAAAAAAGCAAATCAACATTGCCTGCTACCAACAGATGGCGATGTTAGAGGTTTATATCATGATTAGATTTGGGACCAATGGGTTTGCTAACAGATTCTCGTAATATAGTCTATTTGTAATGAGAAGAGCTTCTGTAAATGCAATAAAATGTCATATATACTCTTTTGTTTAACTAATGGTCTTGTTGAACTTTCTGTAGAGATTTCTTTAAAATTTGGCATATAGAACATTTCTTTACTTCAAATTCACCTTTTTTCTTTGAAATTCAGATGTGAAATTAAATTGTAATAGAAATTTAAAGCAACATATTTAGCGGTCATATTGCTTTGGAAAACCGGTCTCTCTATATAACTCTTATAATATTACATTAGACTAACCAATTATCACTTACAAAACAAAGCACCTAAGATACAATTAATTAAAAAAAGAACAACAGACACCTAAATTCTACTGAAATGTCCTGGATTTTGACTTATTTTTTAATAAAGGACCCAGAAACAGAGAGGAAATGTACCATAGCATAAAATCGTTTACCACTGATGTTTTATTTCACCTATATGGTTTCTAGAGAATTAGAGTACTGTTTAATCAGACTTTTACCAAATTAAATAACTGGCTACTTAATGATTACTGGACTACTAGTGATGGAGATTTGGAGAGCTGTTTCTTATAAATAAGCTTTGTTTGAATTGTTCATATAACACCATCCTAATAAATGAAATGGGACAGAATCTATTTGCCACTCCATATCTCAGTCTTTCAGTATTTCAAGAATATAGTCAGTACTTTCCTAAGAAGCAATGCTGGCTTGTTGAATCCCATCCCCATATCTCCATTGACCACTGGTTCAGAAACCTGCAGAAATGGGGCATTTTCTCCTTATCCTGAGTTGAGCACAGTCCAGGCTTTAATACATGTAGGCACATTTGCTTTTATTCTGTATATGTGATCCAAGCATCTGGTTCTGAGGTCCTGGTAGGGTGGCTGAAAGGATGGACTCAGGCATTCATTATGAAAAGGTGGCATCACAGTTAGCAGGGGGAGTGTCCCCGCAGAACAGGGGATCAGGAGGGGTTTGGGTCCTGGATCATGAGAAGGCAAGGGAGAAACATGTTGACTAGAGACAAATCACCAGGGCTCCCCTCTAAACCCAAAGCTCTTGGTGGCTGGTGCATGTCTTTTCCAAATTTGGATCCCGAGTGATGAGTATTCTGCAGCAGACACTCAATAGGCACTTCATGAATAGAGTAAAAGTTTACCGTAATTTTACAGGGTTAATGTTCTGTAGAATAGAGGACTGTGTGCTTGTGCAAAGTCAGACTGCAGGAAAGTTGTGCAGGCTTTTGTTCTCACAGAGAAGCCTGAGATTGCTCAAGGTGTAGGCCCCCTCCCTTCTCAAGGTTGTGCTGGTATTCGGGGCGAATCTAGTTAACAAGCTTCATGTTTTGTAATGGGCACAGTAAAGCTACAATAGAACCCTATGTTGTTTATACCAAATTGAAACAAGCACTATCAAATGACTTTAATAATAATAATATTTATACCTATATAAATAATATATATAAATATTTATACCAGATAGTTCTAAGGACTTTGCACTTATTAATGCATTACATCCTTCCAATAGCTTTGGGAAGGAATTATCATTATTCCCATTTTGTAAATGAGGAGTATAGTCCAGAAAGTTAAAGTGATTTTCCCAAGGTGTCACATAAATTAAGTGTTTGAACTGGTATTTGCACATAAGCAGTCTGGCTCTAGCATCTGGTTTTAACCACTAAGCCAAAGGGAACAATCGCCCTTTTCTTTGGACTTTTTCTAAGAAATGTACTAAAAAAAAAAATGGCTTAAATTTTTTAAAAGTTTAGGGAAAAGTGAAGAAGAGGAAGAAAGGGAGGGCGGGAGGGAGACAGGGAGACAGGGAGATAGGGAGGGAGACAGGGAGGAAGGAAAGGAAGGGAAGGAAGGGAAAGAAGGGAAGGAAGGGAAGGAAGGGAAGGAAGGAAAAAGAAAGAAAGGGAAACATTGTTTCAACCTTCTCAGTGCCCTAAGTTGGAAGTCAGGGGTCAGGATGAAGGGCAGACAGCTGCCTCCTGTTTAGCATACCTAAGGGCATGGGTCCTATTCTGGATCTCTCTTAACTGCATAGTAGATACTGTCAATTACTTTTCACATACTAATAACCCTTCCTTGTTCTTCCTCCAAAAGCGGTTAATATATTTCAAGTTGTTTAACTGATAGAAGATACAATTATATTACCTGACTAAAGTACAAAAATGTTAGTTCATAAATAGTTTTGTCTAAGTGAAGGCAAACATATCTCTGACTGATTTTTTAAATCTTTGACTTATTTTTCCTGAATTGAAATTATCTAGTGTTTTCAGTGTTTAGTATTTTAGTGTCATGAGTAAAAGCATTCTAACTAAATTCAAATATATGCATTGTTTTCACACAGTTCTTTTGTTTTCAGTTCCTTGAGAGTGTGAACTAAAGAAAATGAATTAAGTTGCAGCAAGAATGTGTTCAATTATATATAGGAGTCACTTTGTGATCTTGGCTACTAAAACGATTATGGAATTTTACTCTTTCTTTCATTCAATATGAATTATAGGAAGCCTAGTGTTTTTAAAACACATCTTTGGAGGTCATAAATATTGCATTATTTGGCCACACTTATGGCTTAGGTAGAAGTAAGACACTGGTCTTTTTTAGTAAAATATCCTTTCTGTCTGAGTGATTTTAGTAAAATATTTTATCTTTATCAAACCATGTTTACCAATCTTCAGAAGACTGCCAAAGACTCAGTGTGATTCCAGGTAGCCAAGCCAACAGACTTTCCCTTGTCCAGCATCTGACAAGTGGTATGGCAGTGGGCTTGGTGACTTTAATGATGATGCTAAGTTTGCTTCCATGGTCCTTCAGGGACCATTATCTATTAATGTCAAAGGAAGCATGATATTCAGCATGCTTAAAATTAGATATGTGATCAAGTGTTGATACACAGGAGGCCTCCCACCTTTTGGGATGTTTTGCCTGTCACAATGTCAGAACCTTAGCCAGCTTCTTCATCTTGGATTCCCTTACCCTTAAAGACAGGATTTTTCTGCAGAAGAACCCTAAAGTAACCATAACTGTATCTTCAAAACATAGGGTCAGAATTAGAAGTTGAAATTTTGAGTTTATTGTGAGCTAAAGATATTTATTGGAAAGTGCAATGAGAAAAACTAATTTCCTGTTATTTCATTTCTGGGGCATGAGTTTGTTCCATAGGAGTCAGAAAAAGTTTCATATTGGTCCAAAAGCTTGGGATCTGCTAAGTCTGTTACAAGAGCAGGCTTTGGTTTCAAATCTCCAAAGCAGATTTCTCTAATGCTGTTTTGGGTCACTGAACACTTTCAACCATCAAACGTGACATAAAAGCCATTGAAATTGTTTCAAGGTCAAGGTCACTCACTCAGCAATTGTACCAATTTTGGAAGCGAATGGAATTTGTTTTTTCCGTAATGCTTGTTTTACAAAATAAAACATAGTATATTTTAATATATTTGGTATATTTAGTATATTTTAAAATAAAATTTGAGACCCCTTTTATTGGACATGAATCAAGGTAACTTTGCTTCCCTGAAGGAATGAGGGAAGGAAGGAAGGGAGGGAGGGAGGAAGGAAGGGAGGGAGGGAAGGAGGGAGGGATAATGAAATGCAGTACATAATATTAGATGGGATCTAATAAGGGAGGAGAAAAGGCTCAAAGGGACATTATTGAGACATAAAAAAAATTGGGATATAGACAGCAAGCTTATATCAATGTTAAATTTCTTGATCTTAATAATTACTTAAATAAGTAAATATCCCTGTTCTTAGGAAATGTACATGGCAGTAAGAAGTATTCAAGGAAATTTATGTATACAACCTCAACTCAAGTGTTCAGAAAATGGAGTGTTAAATGGACAAATAGACAAACAGATAGATGGAAAGATAGTATTATAGGCCAAATGTGGCAAAATGTTTAAGTTGATGGATCTGGGTATCTGGGGATGGGAGAGTGAGGGTATGCTGAAGTTCTGTATATGGGGTTAGTATTATTTATGTAACTGTTCTATAAGTTTGAAAGTATTTCAAAATAAAATTTAAAAAGAATAGTATCTTTCTCATAATATACTTACATATTTCTTGTGTAATCTTGATTTTTGTATTGGTTATTATTTAACTACTTGGTGTACAAGAGCAATTTTGGAGGAGTTGTCTATATATATATATAAATGTGTGTACATGTATGTTCAGTGTGTGTCAATTTGTACCTAAAAATTCATTCAAATATAGGTCCATAATGCTATATTTGTGGTTAAGGGTAATGATTTTCAGAAAAGGAAATCATATGAGTTCTTTGTTGTGGAGTTTGGTTGCATTTTACAACCTTTGAGTTGTTTGGCTCTTGGTAATAGGTTCTTCTGTGTACTTGGAAAACCATTTCTCTATGGTTTACCATTCACCTAAAGCATTCTTTCTTCTGGAAAACTTTTCCTGAGTGCTTTTTTCCTCTCTTTTAGCCTTACGGTTCCTAAAGATTTGAAGTACGTCTTAGTCATGTTTAGCTCAGGCTACCTTTCACAGAATAACAACTTAAGAATTAAATGTTGAAAGAAGGAAGAAAAGTATGTGAAAAATGGACAAGAAGCATAGTTACCTAAGAAAATAAATAATGCATGGGACAAATGAACAGTCACATCCTACTTAATGGTTTAAAAAGTATATCAATTCTTATTAAGTCAGAAACAATAATAAATGCTTGTCATCTCTACTGTTATTTAATATTCTGGAAAATATAGCCTGTTTTAAGACAGAAGTGTAAGAGATAGGACTATGGGAAAGGAATAGACAAAATCATCTTTATTTCTAGAAAATATAATTGTATGCTAAAAAAGAGATAAAACCTATTACAAATGATAAATTCCCAATAAGAGGGTTAGTTAAACATAAACACATAAAGAGGAATACATTTCTGTCTCCAAAATAACCAATCTGAAAATCTTATTCATAATGGCAACAAAATACGTAATACATGATATAAATTTGATAAGACATACACATGATTGTATAAGGAAAAGAGAAATAACTTGTAATAATTTTTTAATATATATTTTTTATTTTTAAAGAAGCTTTAAATTACATAAATGTTACATAAAAAATAAAGGGGATTCCTATATGCCCCACTCCCTCCCCCTCCCACACTTTCCTACATTAACAACATCCTTCATTAGTGTGGTACATTTGTTACAATTGATGAACACATGTTGAAGCATTGCTACTAACCATGGACTGTAGTTTCCATTATAGTTTATACTTTGCATGCACAATTTTATAGGTTTTGACAAAATATAGAATGTCAATGCAGTGTCACGCAGAACAATTCCAATGTCCAGAAAATGGTCCCATGTTACACCTATTCTTCCCTCTCCTTCCCCTCGGAACCACTGGTGGCCTCTGCCTTGTAATAATTATTTTAATATTAATATAAAAATGAATGAACTGAAGGTAGCTAAAACAGAAGAGAGAAGAAGAATGCTGAGAAGAAGAATTAATTGCCATACATTAGACATATTATTAAGTCATAATACTGTGGTATTATGGTGCTACAAAAATATATCAGGGGAATAAAATAAAAAGCACACTATGCTTATACCAAATGCAATTGATTGCACACTTTATATGGATTGTATGGCTTATGAATTCACTGCAATAAAACTGATTATTTTAAAAAAATAGAAAGCACAGTAACTAACCCACGAGAGTATATTTTAATATGCTAAAAATAGGATTCCAATCATTAAATATTTTTGAGCATCTAGTATGTGCCAGCTTTTGTTCAAGATGCTGGAAATATAGGAGTAAATAAAACAGTTTCTGCTTCATGGGATTTACTATTTAGTAAATGGCTCTATATCGAGGAGAAAAATTAGGATAGATCCCTGTCTCACACTATATGCCAAAATAAATTGCAAGTGGAATATAATGTTAAATATAAAATACAGAAAATGAACAGGGAAAATATAAGTAAATAAAAATTTCTGAGGTGGGTAAAACTAAGTATAAAACTAAAGGGAAACACCATTATTGAAAAAACTTAGACCAAAACATAAAAATAATACCAGTTTTAGATTAAAAACATTAATGGTTAAAAGACTATTGGTTTCAGGGCGTGGAAGTGGCTCAAGCAATTGAGTGCCTGCTTCCTACATGGGAGGTCCCAGGTTCAATACCTTTTGCATCCTAAAAACAAAAGCAAAACAACAAGCAAACAAATGAAACTACCAACTCAGGGGAGCCAATGTTGCTCAGTGGTTGAGTGCCAGCTTCCCACATACAAGGTCCCAAGTTCAATCCCTGGCCCAGGTAACTCAAAAAAAAAAAGACAATTGGTTTAGAAAACACACACTTTCTGTAACATATGTGCCAGACAATGAAAAAATACCCTTAATATATAAAGAGAAATTGCAATTCAATAATAAAGATTAACAGCCCAACTTTTAAAAATGGCAAAAGATTCTGGAAATACACAAAGGAATGATGTTGAAAAAGTTAATCTTCACTATTCACCCAAGCAATGCAAGTTAAAACTAGAATAAGATTGCATTTTTAATCTAACAAATGCTAAGTTATAACTTCCAGAAATGCCAAGCCAAATCTCCTAATGCTGGAAATATTTTGTCAACAATGGTTGCAAGACTATTTGTAAGATATAGAAAGAAAGCTAAGTAACTTAAGCAGTCTCTTGCAATGGACTCAGCCATGAAAAGCCAATTAAATGAAAATTCTGGTTCCCAATTTTACAAATTCATATACTACAGATTTTAAAGATCATCCAGTCCAAAACCTCCATTTACAGATGATGAACTTGTTATTTTGCTCAGGTACTAGGAGCCCTACTATATTATACTTCGTTTTTTCTTTTCTTTTTTTTTAAGGGAGTTTCGGGGATTGAACCCAGGGCCTTGTACATGGGAAGCAGGTGCTCAGCCACTTGAGCTACATCCGCTTTCCTTCATTGTGTCTTTATCATTGGGAGATTATAACGCATGGTCAGTCCTGGCAATGGTGATGTTTAGAAAGTCATAGCATTTTAGTGTTCCTGGGAAGAAAAGGAGGATTTTTTTTTAAATGAAGGAAAACATGCTTTGTTTTATAAAGATTAAGATTAACTAGTTTTCCCAAACTTCCTAAATATCAATACTCCTTATTCCTCTTCTTTCTTTATATTCCTCTACTTTTTATCCTAATTTATACTTCCAAAGTAATTTTTAGCATGCAGATCTAATGTTACCCAAGCTCTTTAGTGGTAAGAAGCTGAAAAACAGCTTAATAATAATAATTTTAAAAAAGGACTAATAGATGTTTAAATAAATAAGATTAATGAAACATTATTATTCTAATAAAGAGTTAGCCATTGGAGGATTAATTCCAGGCAAATAAAGAGTTAGCCATTGGGAGATTTATTCCAGACCATTTATAATCTTTTCAGACTGGAATTCAATTTTTATTTTGTCAAGTACAGTCAATGAAGATTTTGTTATTCATGTATTAATAGGGCTGGTTAGCCATAAATATTTTATGAATGGAGACATTTCTAGCACCACCTAATGGCAATCAAGTAAAATGAAAAAGGTTTCCAATTTAGAAACTAATTTGCATAATTCATATTCAGCTATGTAGCCAGAGTTGTCTCTCTATGAAACCGAACCTTTACATTCCCTCATGCACCAGACAGGCAGCTAGAAATTTATCTCCCAGCAATTGGACTGAGTGGGAATGAAACAGAAGGGATATTAGATAATGAAGCCAAGGGGTTTCTGCTGTCTTTATGAGAACGAGAATAAGAAACCATGCATATAATAGAATATAGTAATTTTATCTGAACTTTTTTTTTAAATTTTTGAAACTTATGCATTAAAAATCCTTCCTCTATATATCTTGGCTATTTTACAGAAATATTTTATTTGTGGTGTTTTTTTTAGCAGTTTATAGTAAACAAAGCATCTTTTATCTCTGATGGATGTTTTTAACTAAGAAAAGTCATTTCCTTCTGATTGTATTGTTGGAATTTTCCATTGATTATGAGTCAAACAACAAAGCTTAGATCAAGGATTAGTTACCTCTAGCCCAAGGCTATTCTTACATCATTTAGTTCCTGGCAGGGTTTGAATCAGGGTTGTGGATCAGGTCATTAGCATTAGTTTCAAGAGACTTGATTGTGTTATGTATGGGAAGGAGAATTTAGTGATAACTCCAGATTCTGATACCTTTCATAGTCATATCAATGCTTTGGTTTGATACTTCCTCCAAAGATACAAAGAGGGACCATTAAGCAGACTGCAGAAGCTAAATTCTATGAAGCAGTTTTTAAAGTCAACAAGAAAAAGACACATTGGTGGTGATATTAGTAGGGAGAGTTTTTAGAAAACTCTTTCTTCTATTATAATAACTGACTTTCCATGAACATTTATCTACATCTTTCACTTGACCTTTGATGGCTTTATTTCTTTCTACATTTTCCTACCTTTCTAATCTTCTCCCAGTTTGCTTCCTGAGCCTCTTAGCTTCTTCAACATAGGACAGAAATTTTAGATAATTTAATAAAAGGAATGACTCAGAACTTATACAACCACTGTTCAAGCTTCCTGCATTGTCCACCTGATGAATTTTAATTCATCCTTCCAAGGACAGCTCAGTCATCACAGCTTATGTGAACTTTCCCATATGCTTCTCTGTCCTCATTCGAACAGAATTAATCACTTTTTGGGGGGCTATATTACACCTGTGAATTGTGCACCCTTCTTTTACTGCATCTTTATAATGTTTTCTACTCATTTGTGTACATCTGCCCTTTCTACTTCAGAAAATGTTCCTGGGGAATGAGTATCATGACGTTTATGTTTATATTTATTTCTCTGAAAAAATGTATTTTGGTGAAAGAAAATTAATGGAAACTTAGTTCTATTTAATTTATTTTCTACTGTTTAATTTTCTCTGTTTTTATATTTCTTTCACTCTTGCTAAAGGTTAAATAATATTGGTGGTTTTTCACTTCATGTAATGTTTGAGTGCCTTTCTCAATCCATGGCTCAACAGCTATTCCTCAAGAAGAGAAAAGAAACTATTTCTGTTATTGAAAGGTAAACAGAATAAATGTCTGACTTAAAAACTACTGTAAATTTTTGAAGAATTCTTATGAGGAGGCCATAGTCATCTATACAAAGGATAGATTTAGAAAATACAGGCATACTTTTAAACAAGAAAAGTTTTTGAACATAATAGAGTTGATTAGACAATTGAACAATAAGCAGAAGAGGAAATATGTCAATCTTGAGCAAACTATAACAATTTCATTTAAAATATAAGGATACAACATTGCTATTAGCTGTCAGTGTTCTAGAGGCACTATCAATGCAACATGATAAGAAATAGGAATTATACAACTTGGACAGAAAGTGACTAAATATCACAATTTTTCTAGTTATATTATCTCCTATAAAATCCAAGGCAATCCATTAAAAAATATGGAACTAAAGGAACTACTGACAGAATTCAAAGAAAATATATATGAAGCTGTTGTTCTCCTGCTCCCACAAAATCATTAATAAAATTGATAGGAACTTCTGTTTCCAATAAAGATGTCAAAGGATGAGAAAGACTGTCATTCTAATGTTAACAAGAAAAACTTGGACTAA
The DNA here is from genome assembly GCA_029593785.1 of Cabassous unicinctus. Taxonomy (NCBI): domain Eukaryota; kingdom Metazoa; phylum Chordata; class Mammalia; order Cingulata; family Chlamyphoridae; genus Cabassous; species Cabassous unicinctus. Next base: position 13,170 of record JAQZBX010000318.1, read on the forward strand.
ATAAATATCATACTTTTTATGAATCTATCAAAGAGCAGGTGATATAGAAAAGCCTGGACTAAATTTTGGGAAGAAATATATTATTCATTCATGATAAAAGAAATAAACAGATCCTTAAACAACAATGTAGCCTTAGAAGATGAACCGAAATCTAGATGAGGTCCAAATGCCAAAACAAATAGCTCAGTCTCAAAATTCCAACCACTCCTCACCCTCGAATTTCACCAAGAAAGTAGCCTTTGAAGAGAGTCTGGAAATGGACTCTTATGAATTCTTGCAGTGATTAGATTCCAGATCCATTAGGGAATTTCATTGATAAGTGAACCCAAAATATCTAAGATCACAGCCTACTCAACTGGGAGCTCAAAAACTAATAAAATTTAAAAGGTGGTAGCTGGAGGTTGGGCTAATCACAAGTGAAAACAATCTAATCAAAGCCCAACTTCAGTTCAACAGAATTGATAGAGACATGCCCACAATGACCAAATTATTGTAATTAGAAAGCAAAGACTTTAAAACATATTATAAATATGTTAAAGAATTCAAAGGAAACAAGGATATAATGGGTGAAGAGAATGGAGTATTTTAGTATAGAAATGTTAGCTCTGAGGGGAACCAAATGGAAACCCTAGAGTTGTACAGTATAAATCTAAAATTAAAAAATATGCATATTGGATAACCTTAATAGCAGATTGGACAAAGCAGAAGAAAAGGTTAATAAACTGGAACACAGATCATTTTTGAAATAACCTAATGAAAACAAAGATAATAAAGGCTGAAAAATAAGCAGAGGGTCAATTAAAACTGAGAAAATACATTGCTAATAGACCTGCAGTACAAAAAAGTGCTAAGGAATTTTTCAGGCTGAAGAAAAATAATACCAGTAGAAATTCAAATATTCAGAAAAAATGAATAAAACTGAAAATAAAAAATATGTGAATAAATAGAAAACATTTTTCATAAATTATTTAAAAGACACTTGACCATTGAAAACACAAATAAAGTCCACAGCTAACAACCTATGTAAATGTAAAATTTAAGATAAAAATAAAACCAATGATTTGAATGATGGTAAATGGAAGTATGCTGCTATAAGTAGCTTGTATGTGAAAAGGAATAATATTAATTCATGGTAGAAAGTGAGAAATTAAAGTGTGTTTGGTAATCCCTAAATTAATGCTTTAATGTTTAAATAAAGAGACAAAAAGGGAAATAAGATGGAATATTAAAAGAGCACTACTAATCCAGAAAAATTAGGAAAGGCACAACAAAGGAATAAAGAACAGTTACAAGAATAAGAATTAGAAGAATTAGAAGAAAAAGAAGATGAAGACAAAGAAGACAAGAAGAAAGTAAAGAAAAGAAATGAATGAAAGAAAATAGCAAAATGGTAAACAAATGCAAACATCAATAATTATATATAAATGTACAAAACGTAACTCAAAAGACAGTGGTTAAAGTCTGGCTAAAAGAGCAAGTTAACTATATACTGTTTAAAAGAGATGCACTTTAAGTAAAATAACACATAGCTTAAAATTAAAAGGATGAAAAAAGAGAATCCAGTAAACACTTTTAATATGAAAATGGGGTGGCAGTACAAAGTAGACTTGAAGTCATGTTTTATTACCAGATACAATGAGAGAAGTTTCATAATGATAGTCAATTTAGCAAGAAGAAATTATCTTAAATGGTTTGCGACCAATAAACTTTCAAAACATAAGAAGCAGGACAACCAGCAAGATGGTGGCAGAGTGAGGAGTTTCTAGAGTCAGCTTGTGCTACAGGGCAGTTAATAATCACCCAGAGCTATCTAAAGCACCTGTTTGGGGGCTCCAGGAGATCAGAGGAGCATCCTGCAACATCCTTGAAAGAATGGAAGGAGAAGACTGTCCATCTGTAGAGAAGATTCTTAAGTAGAGCACTCCACGGCATGGAGGCCAGTGCCCATCCTCCACTGGAGGCACAAGCTGCCTTGAGAGCTATTCTGCAGCTGGAATTGGAAGCTCCACTTCCCAAAAACAGGGGAGGAAGAGATGGTTGGCCACCAACTTGTGAATTTGGCTGGATAAAGTACAATCCTAAGAACAGCTAAAGTTTGAACTTGACCAAGTCAGGAAGAGGCTGGTAGCTGCCATTTTAACTCTGACTCTAGCACAAGGGGAAGCGGGGTGGGCTGAAAATCACAGTGCTGTAGGGACTGGCTACTTTCCATCCAAATCAAATTGCAGCTCTAGCATAAGCCCCACCTCTGGCAGGGAGGAAGCTGGGAGGACCTGCACCAGCCTCTCCAATAAAATACAGTCTACACTGGAGGAGGGCGCGGCGGAGAGGGGGTGATTCTTCTATTTTGGCAGTGCAAGCCACCTCAGGAGCTATTCTGTGGCTGGAATTGGAAGCGCCATTTCCCAAGCACAGGGGAGGAAGAGACGATTGACCCCTGATTTCAGCTACTGATTAGTAAATTCGGCTGGCTAAAGTATAACCCTAAGAACTGCTAAAGTTTAAACCTGTCCAAGTCAGGAAAAAGGCCTGTAGCCAGCATTTTGACTCCACCCCAAGCATGAGGGGAAGCTGGGATGACTAAAAATCACAGTAACTGTAAGGACCGGTTTATTTCACCCAGATCGGCCTGCAGCCCTAGCTCAGGCTTCAGCCCCACCTTTAGCAGGAGGGAAGCTGGCAGACCCTGCACCAGCCACTCCGCGTAAGTGAAGGTACATTTGGCTGGCACAGACTGAATAGAAGAAGTCTACTGGGGCAACTGTGGTCATTTTAGACCCATAGGGCATAGATTCCTACCCACACCTGCAGCTCCATCCCCACCCCAGGCAGGGGAGGAAGGAGAGTGAATCTTCATCAGTCTCTCTGGGCAACTACAGCCTACCTGCATGACTTGGATTATTACAGACAGCTGTGGCTCTGTTCCTCCCCCTGGCAAAAGATAAGTTGGGAGAAGCTTCATTGGTCCCTGGGGCAATGAGGGCAGCTTGAGCCTCCATGGCTTACAACACCAACTACATCCTTGGCTCCTACTACACAACCAGCAAGAGAGAAAGGGCAAGAAAGCCCTAAGCTAAAGAGAGAAACTGCACCCAGAATAAATACTCAAGTAAGCCAGATACCAGGACACCAACAAAAAATTACAACCTACACCAAGAAACAGGAAGATATGGCCCAGTTAAAGGAACAAGATAAGCCTCCAGATGACAAAAAAGAGTTGAGACAGCTAATCAAAGATGTTCAAACAAATCTCCTTAATAAATTCAATGAGATGGTTAAAGAGATTAAGAACATTAAAAAGACATTGGATGAGCACAAAGAAGAATTTAAAGCATACATAGAAAAATAGCAGATCTTATGGGCATGCAAGACACAATAAATGAAATTTAAAATACACTGTAATCTTATAATAGCAGAGTTGAGGAGGCAGAAGAAAAGATTAGTGAGCTTGAAGAAATGCCCTCTGAAAGAAAACACTAAAGATCAGATGAAGAAAAGTGTGGGAAAAAATGAACAAGGTCTCAAGGAACTAAACAACAGTAATAGATGTGCAAACTTGCATGTCATGGGTGTTCCACAAGGAGAAGAGAAGGGAAAAGGGGCACAAGGAGTATTTGAAGAAATAATGGTAGAAAATTTCCCAACCCTTTTGAAGGACATAGATATCCATGTCCAAGAAGCACAATGTCTCCCATCTGAATAAATCTGAATAGACCAACTCTGAGACACATAACAATCAGAATATCAAATGTCAAAGACAAAGAGAGAATTCTGAGAGCAGCAAGAGAAAAGCAATGCATCACATATAAGGGATACCCAATAAGAGTAAGTGCCGATTTCTCATCAGAAACCATGGAGGCAAGAAGACAGTGGCATGATATATTTAAGATACTGCAAGAGAAAAACTTCTATCCAAGAATCTTGTATCAGGCAAGATTGAATTTCAAAATTGAGGGTGAGTTTAGAATTTTCACAGATAAACATAAACTGAGAAAGTATATAACCAAAAGACTGGCTTTGCAGGAAATGCTAAAGGGTGTGTTGCAACCTGATAAGAAAAGACAGGACAGAGAGGCCTGGTAGAGAGTCTAGAAATGAAGATTATATCAATAAAAGTAACTAAAGGTGCCAAAAAACAGTGGTGAAAATAAAATATGACAGATAAAACCTAAATATTCAGGAATAAACTTAACCAAGTATTCAGAAAACTACAACTCATTGTTAAAAGAAATGAAAAAAAGACCTAAATAATTGGAAGAACATTCCATGTTCACGGATTGGAAGACTAAATATCATTAAGATGTCAATTGTACTCAAACTGATATACAGATTCAATGCAATCCTGATAAAAATTCCACCAGCATTTTTTAAATAAATGGAAAACATTATTATCAAATTTATTTGGAAGGATAAGGGGTCCTGAATTTTCAGCCAGAAACATTTTAAAAAGAAAAAGCAAAGTTGGAGGACTCACATTTCTGTGCTTTAAATCATATTACCTAACTACAGTGGTAAAAACAGCATGGTACTAGCATAAAGACAGACACATAGACCAATGGAACAGAATTGATGATTCAGAAACAGACCCTTACAACTATGGTCAAGTGATTTTTTACTAGCCTGTCAAACTCACCCAGCTTGGGCAGAACAGTCCGTTGAACAAATGGTGCTGAGAGAACTGGATATCCATAGTCAAAAGAAAGAAAGAGGATCCTTATCTCACACCTTATAAAAAAATTAACTCAAAATGGATAAAAAAATCTAAATATAAAAGCAAGAACCATAAAACTTCTAGAAGAAAATGTAGGAAAATATCCTCAGGACTTGTTGGTAGGTTGTAGATTCTTAAAGGAGATAAGAGGAGGACTGAGATTGGCTACTGATGTTTAATGTATTGTAGAAGTTTTAATTAACTTTACTGTAAAAGTGTGGCAATGTACAGAGTTGATAGTAACACATTATAGTTACTATATTATATTATAACAGCTGGTTTATAAATGGGAATGTGGTTGAAAATGGTAGTCTAGGAATGTAAATGCCACTTGACAGAAAGCTAGAGAATAATCTAGGCACTGAATAGCACAGTTTACCCAGAAGTGGATGAGAATTGTGGTTGATGGTACAGATGCAAGAGTGTCCTTTGTGAGCTAGAGCAGATGTACATCACTATTGCAGGGTGGTGGGAATGTGGAGAAGCATGGGAAAAATACAGCTGGAGTGACCTATGGATTGTGGTTAACAGTAATAATGTAATGTTCATGCATTTTTGCCAAAGATGTACTGTGTTGATAAAGAGGGAGTATGGTAAGTGCATGCCAAATGTATGCTATGGACCTGGTAATAATCTGATGATATTATCTCATAATTTGTAACAAATGTTCCACAATAGTGTGTTGTGTTGATAGAATGGTGGTGTATGTTCTGCACATGTGCATGATTGTTTTGTAAGTTTACAACTTCTGTCATAAAAATATATTTTAAAAATAATAATAGTCCTTATCTTACATTACATGAAATGTAAGATAAGGACTATAGTTAGTAGTAAGATTTTGACAATATTTTTTCATAATTTGTAACAAATGTCTCACAACAATGCAAGGTGTTGGTGGTGGATTGATGTATGGGACCCCTGTATGATGTTATGCATGTTTGCTTTGTAACTTCACAACTTTTACTATATACTTATTGTTTTATGTATTTTCATATATAAATAATATAAAAAATAATTATAGGGTGGGTTGGGGGAAAATACTTTGGTTAGTAATATTATTTTGAGGATGCTCTTTAATCATTAGTTAAAAATGTTTCACAACAATGCAAGGTATTGGTGGTAGGGTGAGGTATGAGTGCCCTTATGATGTTATGTATGTTTGTTTTGCATGTTCACAACATTACTATACATTTATTGTTTATGTATGTTTATGAATAACTTATATACTTCAATAAATTTTAAAAAAACACATATGAAGCAAATATAGCTCAGTAATTGAGCACCTGCCTCCCATGTATGAGGTCCCATGTTCAATCACCAATACCTCCTAAAAAAGAAAGAAATAAAGAAAAAAATATAAAGCAAAAGTTGACAAAATAAAGGGAAAAACAAATTTCCCATCACATTTGAAGATTTCTAGGTGATTCTTTTAGTTATTAATAAAACATGGAAGAACAGATGGATGATCTAAGCAGAGAAATAAAAAACTTAAGAAAAAATTAAAAGGAAATGCTAGAAATAAAAAATGCTTTCATGGAAATGAAGAATGCCTTTAATGGGCTAATTTATAGACTAGACTAGGCTAAAGAAAGAATCAGTGAACTTGAACTTAGGTTAGTAAAAATTTCTCAAACTGATATGCAGAGAAGAAAGAAAGAAAGAGAGAGAGAAAGAGAGAAAGAAAGAAAGAGAGAAAGAAAGAGAGAAAGAGAGAAAGAAAGAGGAGTGGAATATGTAAGAACAATTGCAAAAGGTGTAATAATTATGAAAGGTGTAATATACATATAATGGGAATGCCAGAAGGAGACAAGAGAAAGGAACAGAAGAAGTAATTTAATTTAATGAAATAATTAAAACTTTCCAAACACTAACCCTTAATCAAGAAATCTCAAAGTACACAAAGCAGGATAAATACCAAAAAAGGTACACTTAGACATATTATATTCAAACTGGAAAACCAAAGAATCCAGAAAAATAAAACATCTTACCTAAAAAGGAATTGGATAAGAAGTAAAGCAGACTTCTTATCAGAAACTAATCAAACAAGAGAGTCGAGGGAAATATATAAAGTGTTGAAGGGAAAAAAAAACCAATCCCACCAAAGAAGAAATTTATGTCCAGTGAAATTATCCTACAAACGTGGAAGAAAAACTGCTGAACTCTGAGGAAAGAAATCAAAGATCTAAATAAATGGAGAGGCATTCTGTTTTCATAGATAGGAAAACTCAATATTATTGAGATGTCACTTCTTCCCAACGTGTTCTATAGAGTCAACAGAATTCCAATAAAAAGTCCAGCAAGTTATTTTGTGGATATTCACAAACTTATTCTAAAGTTTATATAGAAAAACAAAAGACCCAGAATAGCAAATATAATTGCTGAAGAAGAATAGAGTTGGAGGACTGACACTACCTGACATCAAGATTTATTATAAAGCTAGAGTGACCGAGACTGTGTGGTGGCATTAGTTTCTAGGCTGCTGAAACAAATACCATATGGTGGGTTGGTTTAAAAAACAGGAATTTATTGCTCATAGTTTCAGAGACTACAGGCTTGCTTCCTCTTGGAGTTGGTATCTTCTGACTGGCTGGCAATCTTTGGGATTTCTTGGCTTTTCTGTCACATGGCAGTGCTCATGGCTGTATCTTCTCCTTTCTCTTTGAGGTGCCAGTGACTTCCAGCTTCTGGTTGCTCCCTGTAGCTTCTCTTTCTGCAGCCTTCTCTATATATCCTCCAGTAAATAGGATTAAGACCCATCCTTATTCAATTATGTCACACCTTAACTGAAGTAACCTCATCAAGAGATCTATTTAAAATGGGTTCACACCCACAGGAATGGTATAAGATTAAGAACAAGTTTTCTGGGGTACATATTACCAAGCCACCACAGTGGTATCGGTGAATAAACAAATAGATAAATTGAACAGAATAGAGACCAGAAATACATTCACAGAAATATAGTCAACTGATCTTTGACAAAGAAGCAATGAAAATTCAATGGAGAAAAAAAAAGAATGGACATGTATACTTTGTTCCTTTCCCCAAAATTAACTCACAGTGGATCATAGACATAAATGTAAAATGAAAAATTATAAAACATCTAGAAGATAGCAAAAAAAAAAAAATGTAGGTGACCTTGGATTTTGTTGATGATATTTTAGATGCATTACCAAAAGTACAATCCATGATAGAAAAAAATTGATAAGTTGGACTTCATTAAAATTAAAAACTTCTGCTCTGTAAAAGACACCATTAAGAAATTGAAAAGACAAGCCACAGACTGGCAGAAAAATATTTGCAAAATACATATTGACATAGGACTTGTATCCAAAATATACAAAGAACTCTTAAAACTCAACACTAAAAAACAACCTAATTGCAAAATGGGTAAAATATCTGAATAGATAGTGTCTTAGCTTCCTGGATGCAAATCAAATAGCATGCAATGGTTGGCTTAACAATGCAATTTATTGGCTCACAGTTTCAGGGTCTAGAAGGCTTGCATCCTTGTGGGGTCAGCATCATTCTGGCTGCCTGGCAGGCATCCTTGGGTTTCTTCAGCTTTTCTGTCACAAGGCAATGTCCTCTCCTTTCTCTTCTAGGTTTTGTTGACTTCCAGCTTCTGCTCCTCCATGTGGCTTTGTTTTCATAAAGTCTGAAGTAATAGGATTAAAGCCCAACCTGATTCAGTTGGCTATACTTTAACTAAAAATAACATCTTTAAAAGGCCTATTTAAAATGGATTCACAACATGGATTCACAACCACAGGAAGGGATTAAGATTAAGAACATGTCTTTTTCTGGGGTGCATAACTCAACCTGTCAGACATCTTACCAAAGATGATATACAGATGGCAAATAAGCATATTAATATATGCTCAACACCATATGTCATTAGGGAACTGTAAACTAAAATAATGAGATACCACTACACACCTCTTAGAATGGTAAAATCCAAAACACTATCACCAAATGCTGAAGAAGATGTGCAACTACAGGAATTCTCATGAATTGCTGGTGGGAATGCAAAATGATACAACCTATTTGGAATACAGCTTGACAGTTTCTTACAAAGTTAAACATAATGTTATCATTTGACCCAGTGATCACCCTCTTATACATTTACCCAAGAGTTAGAAACTTATGTTCACATAAAAACCTTCACACAAATATTTATAGTGGCTTTACTGATAATTGCAAAACATTGTATGCAATCAAGATGTCTATGAACAGGTGAATGGATAAATCAACTGTGGTACATCCATATAGTGGAATATTACTCAGCAATAAAAAGAAAGGAACTATCAAGCCAAGAAAAAAGACATAGAGGAACCTTAAATGTATATTGCTAAGTGAAAGAAGTCAGTCTGGAAATGATACATACTGTCTTTTTCTAACTCTATGACATTTTGGAAAAGGCAAAACTTTGGAGACAATAAAAAAGATAAATGCTTGCTAAGGGTTTCAGGGGGAAGAGGTAGGGATGAATAGGTAGAGCTAGGGAATTTTAAGGGCAGTGAAATCACTCTATATGAGGTTATAATGGTGGATTTATGACATTATGCATTTGTCAAACCCACAGCACACAGCAAAGAACAGCACAAAGAGTGAAATATAATGTAAACTGTAGACTTTAATCAATAATAACATATCAATATTGTTTCATTAATTTTAACAAATATACCACACTAATGCAAGATGATGATCATAGAGAAAACTGTTGCAGGATGTGGGAGTTTTGTGGTAACTCTATACTGTCTGCTCAATTTTTCTGTAAATCTAAAATGGTTTGAAACATGAAGTCTTTTAATTTTAAAAAATCAATCAGTGTAATTCACCACATTAACATAAGAATTAAGAGAAAAAAAATCACCTCAATAGATCTGAAAAGCGTTTGGCAAAATTCAACATCTCATCATGTCGAAAACTTTCAGCAAACTAATGTTGGAGGGGAAATTCCTCAATTAAGATAAAAGACCAGAAAATTCCTGCAGCAAGTATAAATAATAGTGAAATATTGCATGTTTTGCTTCTAAGATTGGTTCAAGGCAGCATTCAACATTGTATTAGTGATCCTAGCAAGTGCAAGAAAGCAATAGGGTAGCATAACATAAAAGGAATTCAACATATTGGAAAGGAAAAGGGAAAAAAGTCTTAATTTGTAGTTAACGTAGTGTTGAAAATGTTAATCTCCATAAAGAGTACTAAATCTAAAAAGTGAATTCATAAAGGATACAAGGTCCAGGGTATATATAATAAACAAAACAAATTGAATGCACTAATAATAAACAATTGAAAATAAAGTTAAAAATAATGGCTTTTCAGAGAGCATCCAAAATAGATTATTTAAAAATAAATTTAATAAAATATGTGAAAGATATTCTGAATTGATTGGAAATTGTTAGGTAATAGCCATATAGCTACTGTATGAACAAAAAAGAAAATGAGAACAATAAAACAGTATAACATAAAACATAACTTAGAAAAATTAAAGTAGACCCAAGTATATCAGAGGATTTACCACAAATCTGAATTGAAAAATACAATATTGTTTAACCATTCTCCCCAAAACGATCTGTAGATTTAATGCAATCCCAATCAAAATTCCAGCAGGTTTTTTTGAAGAAATTCTCAAGTTGATTCTAAAAAGTAAAAGGGAAATGCCAAAGATCTAAAATATCCAAAATGATCTTCAATAAAGTATAACAAGTTTGGAGGACTTATGTTATCTGATTTCAAGATTTAAAGCTAAAATAATGAACACTGTAGCATTTGCATAAAGATAGACAAATGGATCAGAAAGAGTCTCAGATTTGTAATGTTAATTAAATTTGATGAAGGAGTCAAAGCAATTCAATGGAGAAAGTGGAATATTTTTAACAAATGGTACTGCATAGCCTGTGAGTAGTTTGGCAAAATGGTGCTGAGTAACATGCATCACATCATACACACAAATTAATTTGAAATGGATTGTAGGTCTAAAAGTAAAAGCCAAAATTATGAAGCTACTAGAAGAAAAATGAGAGACTATCTTGGTGCCCTTGGTACTGGTAAAGTTTTCTTAGTATACAAATGCAGTAACCATTAAAAAAATGACAAATTCAACTTCATCAAGGGAGGTTAAGAAAATGGAGAAGCAAGCGACAGACTGGGTCACAGTTTGGTATATGTTTACTTTAGTAAGAAAATGCCAAGTAGTTTTCCAAAATGATTGTCCGATGTTACACTTACATCAGCAATGTCTGAGAGTTCCATTGTTTCATCACACATTCATCTACATTTGTTTTTTTATTTTTCATTTTAGCTGATAAACTAGTGAGTTTGGAATGGTGTCTCATTGTAGTTTTAATTTGCACTTCTCTCATGACTGATGAGGTGGAGCCTTCCTCATTCACATATCTGCTTTTGTCAAGTGACAAAACCTTTTGATATGTTCTTTAAAGAAAACCACTTGATGATTCTTCAAAGATTCCAGTCTTTTTTTAGTAAAACATAAGAAATTACAATTCACTCTAACAGTCATCTATCAATAATAAATTCATAACAAAATATTTATTAAACCTATCATGTATAAAGCACTGTGCTAGCTCCAGCCTAGAGGAATACAAAAATGAATAAGACACAATTTCTGTTCCAGGAAACGTATAGTCTAGTTTAAAAATAAGAAAGCATATTCATTTGGATACTAAAGAAAAACCCAGGATAATAAATGAAGAAAGTTCAATTTCTCCTAAAAACAAACAAATAAACAAACTAACAACAACAACAAAACCTTCTGACAACTTTTTTGGGGGTTGTTTGTCTTTTTATTATTTATACTGGGATGTTGTATCATAATTTCCTTCTTAGTGTTTCGATGTTTTGGGGAAGAATTTTCATTAGCCACGTTTCGATTCTCATTTTCTTTTTTGTTCATACAGTAGCTTTGTCTGGCTGCTACCTGACAATTTCTAATCAATTTGGAATATCATACATTTCTGTATCTGCAGTAGCAAAGTTATGTCAGCCAGGGTGAAGGTTTTGAATAGCTTGCTAAATTTGGCTGTTTCAGGGAAAAGGCCCTTGCTTCATTGGTGGTGCCCTCTGTGAGGGTTCGCTGTGTTTTATGATTTTATGAATCTCTTTTGTTTCTGCAGAATGAATAATTTCTCTTATTGGTTTCCTTTTTTAATGCCAAGAAATATCACTCTTCAAATTCCCCCCATCTTCCCCTGAAGTAGTGCCTTCCACAGATTGCCATTTCTTTTTCTGTGCCCTTTTGAGCCCCTTTGAGTCCCCAGGAGCCATTGTTTTGAACCAGCGGGTCTCAGTCCCATCCTCCGTGCATTTTCATTCAAGAGAGACTGATTTTCTGGGGGTGATTTTATCTGATTTTGTCGCCCTCAGCTCTTTTCTGTTCATGCTCCACCTTACTTTCTACTCCTGTGTGAACTCTGCTGCTGGCTCTGCTCATTTGCAATTTCTCTACTTCACTTATTGTGGTTTTTAGTATACTCTATCTCCAAGAATTGGGGCATGGGTAATTTTATTTGCTCTCCTTGTTCAGTATGGTATTTCAAGGAAATGTAGAAAGATATGGATTAGTCTACCATATTATCTCATGGAAAGCTGGGTATTCTGGATTGAAATTTTAAATATTTAAGAGTCATGATCATGAATATGCTAGAGGATAATGTAGAGATTACTTTTTATTATTTTGGTATGAGGAAGTACTTTAAAATAAGACAAATTCCAAAATAAATCAATAATAGTTTCAAATTTTGAATCTTTAAAATTTTAGCTTGTAGGATGGTGAAAAACAACAACTGAAGGTTAAAAGGCATACAGCAAACTGGGAGAAAATATTTGAAACATCTTACAGACAAATGATCAACAACTAATCATTCCACAAATATTTACTGAGGGCTTAGAATGAACCAGGCACTGTTCTAGGTTTACACTTTAGGAGGTGGAGATAAAAGGTAAATTAAATAAATGATAAAAATATAGAACATGTTGCAGGTGATAAGCAGTATAGAGAAAGTAAAGCAGAGTGTGGTTTTTATTGTTAATAGAGCAGTCATTAGGGGCCTTTCAGAGAAATTGAGTTTTAAAAAACCTGTAAAGGCTGAGATAGTAAGGCATGCAGATAGATACCTGGGAAAGTATTTCCAGGAAGATGGAAGAACAATTACAAAGACACTAAGGTGACTACAGTGGAGAAAGGCAGAGGAAGCATAACAGGAAATGAGAGTTATAGCAGAGGCAGGATTATTTAGGATGTTGACTAGTGTCAACATGACTAGTGTCATAACTTTTACTTATTATAGGAAGCCAAGAAGAGGAGTGACACAATCAGAATTACATTTTAATTGATCACTCTGGTTATTATTTTATAACAGACTATATAATGTGTTTGTGTTGGAGAGGGGAGAATAGGGCAAAGAGAAAGAAAGAAAAAGGGAGACCAGTTCTGGGAGACAAAATAATCCAGGAGAGAAAGAATGGTGATTCATAACATTTGATACCTAACATAAAATGAACTCCTGTAAAGTGAGTAGAAACAGACAGACTCTTTCAAATTGGGCAAAAGCGATGTGTGTACAGTTCCCCCAAAATTAACATTAATGCCATCTGTATATATATATGTATATATATGGAAATGTTACCATCACTAACAGTATAAAAAGTAGTTTTAAACAACACTGAATTCTCATTCTATGCATCTCAGATTTTGATAATATCTGTTATTAATGAGAATCTTGGGAAATAGGCATTCACACTATGGAAAAGCAAGACAATTAACCATTAGCTCTTGAGAGGTAATATCTATAGAGAAATATCTATGAAATTTTAAAAATTACTCTCATTGAAGAGACATTTTATTTGAACCCAAAATATGCATGCAAAATTGTTTGTTGTAGTATTGTTTTCAGTAATGAAAAATTGGAAGCCAATTAAATGTTGATCTGTGATAAATTAATAAAATAAGCTATAGCAATGTATTTAGCTATTGAAGAAAAATATAGATCTATGTGAAATGTTGTGGAAAGGTATTGGCTGTATATTGTAAACCAAAAAACAATTTGCAAAGCAGAATGTGTGATTTAATCCAACTTAACTGTAAGACAAAACAAATGAACAATACCATATGAAAAATTTGAGAAAAAAATACTGTTAGAAGTAGTTATCTCTGGGGTGGTAGGTAGGACTATAGTGGAAATTTTACTTTCTATTTATACAGTTCTGTAATGTTTGAATTTTATATAACCATGTAATTGATTTATTTTTTGACAAACTTTTTATTGAAGTATAACATACATATAGAGAAGCAAACACATCATAATTGTACAGGTTGATAGATGTCACGATCTGAACAGACTGGTATAATCGTTGAACTCTAATTGTGTCTATTCTAAATCCCAACCAGGGTTACCATAATCCAGACTCTTAACACCTGGATTTTGCCCGGTTTTGAACTTGATAGAAATGGAATCATGCCATTGTAGCTAGTTTCTTTCACCCTGTGTATGCGTGTAAAGTTATTGCATGCATTTGGGTGCAGCTATCAATTGTTAATTTTCATTGCTGTAATATATTCCATTTATTTATCCATTCTAGTGTTGCTAGGCATCTGAGCTGGTTCCAGCTTGATGGTATAATGAAAAGTACCGCTATAAACATAGTTGTGTGTCTTTTTGAAACTGGTTATTTTTGTTGGATATATACCAAGGAGTGGAATGCTGGATCAAAAGAAATGTATATATTTAGAAAACACATGCATAAATTGGTTGCTCAAAGTGTTTGTACCAATTTACACTCCTAGTAGCCTTTTATGAGCATATTGAATGCTCTACATCTTTGGCTATACTTTGTTTTTTCTATTTCACTTTAGCCGTTCTGATGGGTATTTAATGGTATTGCATTTTATTTTGCATTTCTTGGATGACTAAGGATATTGAGCATCTTTTTCATCTTTGATCATTGATCATTTGGACATTATCGTTTCTAAAGTGACTTTTGCCCATTTTTCTGTTGGTTTGACCCTTATTCAATAAGATACAAATGTATCTTTATATATTCTGGTACATATATTTCCATTATCATAAATTATATTACTAATATCTTCTCGGTTAGTTGTCTTTTCACTTTCTTACTGGTATCTTTTGTTAAAAGTTTTTAATTCTAATACAGTAAAATATTTCAACATTTTTCTTATGTTTTTATTTTACCTATATTGTTTAAGAATTCTGCCTATCCCAAGATCCTGTAACTGCATTAGTTTTATGATTGAAAAAAATAAGTTGTAAAATACACTCACATGAAAATTAAGTTAAATATTGCCATCTGGCTCTTGGATTTTCAGATTTTTAAAATTTTAGGGTATGGATGTATGTCTATTTTATATACCTGTGTAACCCAAGAGCTTAAAATAGTGGCTGCACAAAGTACGTGCTCCTTAAATATTTTTTAAATGAATGAATAAATATTGAGTTAGGGGAAATGCGCTATTATTTTTTCAATCACTTGCAACAGAAATTTGAATTTTCGAACTTTTGCTCTGTTGGCTCATATGTTTTAAGCAAAATCTAAATTTTAGCAAATGTCAAATGTGTATTTTTCACTTTTTTGTCCACTTTAGTTAGTGTTGCTGTTAAATGCAAACATTTAAAGTAAAAAAGAATTTTTGAAATGCTTGACTCTGTCCCACGTGTCTTCTTATTCCTGGACCTAGGATGAAGACACTTCTGTGAGGCAGAAATCAAGCTCAATCACAAAGCTGCATTTAAAGCTTTTGCTCTCATGTAATAGTTCCTGTCCTCATATCTGCTACAATCCTTTGGCCATCACAAGTCACATGGTGGATAGGTGGGGATTTATAATATATAATCTTCTTACAGGAAAAGGTGGCATGAATATTTTGAATAGTAGTGCATTTTCCCATTTTTCCTCACGCAGATTCACTAGCATTTCCTTTAAAATGCTTTATACATTGATAACAAGAGTGATATATTTATATTTAAATATATCATTGATATAAACTCAATGTGCCTAAAACTGAACTGATACCCACAACCCAAAATGTCCTCCCTTACCTGACATTTCTATTTCTATTTCTATTTCTATTAATAAATGTTAACTTTCCCTCAATCATTGGTGAAAAAAAAATTGACCATTTTGAGCTTTTTTTTCTCTTACTTGCCCCACACCATCATCTTGTTATCAACATGTCTTAATGAGTCTCTTCTGAAATGTAGAGAGTCCATCTTTTCATTACATTTGGTTCCTTTCAATCCTTAATTAGAATCCTTATCATCTTATTCCAAAAAAGTACAGTAATCTCCTGACTGGTTCCTCTGTAGCTAAATTATCTGTATCTTCCACACATTCCACCATCAGTTTATTTGCCCTATTTCTGACTTTGAGTATCCTTCTCCCCTCCTCCACCCAAATTTCAATCTTCTCCTTTTACCTATAGGATAAATTCCAGATTGGAGGCACAACTTTCAGTCTACTTACTAGGTGGGGTGAGAGCCATAAAGCTAGCAGCATGGGTTCAGATGCGTTTGACTGCTGAAAAGTGATTTGTTGTGGCAAACAGTCCTATTCTGTGGTGTGAGAGAGGTACCAGGAAGGGCCAGTCGCTGAGTCTAACAGCAAGAACATCTGCGTAGGCAGGATTAAGAGAAGCAGAGTGTGAGGCACCAAGATATCAAAACAAGTAGGACAAATGCATTTGAAAAGGCTCTAAAGCATAAAACCTAGAAGATGAAGCTGCAGAAACTAAGAATGCCAGGATAAATTAAGTTGCATCTTTGGAAGGTCTGAAGCCCAGAACCTAGGCTTATCTTTGTTGGTTTTAAACAAACCGCAATCTAAAAATACTGCTAACACAACCTACCTTTCCACCTGTGTCTTTTACACAAACTTCTCAAGCCAGATTTGTCTATGGCATGCAGGCTGAGATGTGGTCTTGGCTATTTATTGCTCCAGAATCATTATAGTGCTGTTTTGTTTTTTTTTTTCCTTTAAATATTTTTTTTTAAGATACTTAGATTACATAAATGTTACACAAAAAAAATAGGGATTCCCTATATTTTTTGTATTTTTATATATTTTTTAATATTTTTAAAATATTTTCCCACACCCTCCCACATAAACATCCTTCGTTAGTGTGGCACATACATTGCAATTGATAAACACATCCTGGGGCTCTGCCACTGAGCGTGGACTGTAGTTCACATTGTAGTCTACACTCTCTCCCACAAGTCCTTCCTTCACCTGCAGCTTTCCTCAATACTTTTCATACCCCAGGCCTTTGTATAATTTCTATCAAGGTCCTTTATATTCTCTAAAAAAAGGATCAAGCATCATATTCTCTGTGAAACCTTCCTTAATCCCCTTTGGACCAAATCATATCTTACAAATAGCTTTATACCACTTATCTATACCACTTATCACTGATTACAGGTATTTTTTTAGTTGTCTTTTTCCTCAACTTATGGCAAAGACTGGTTTGTTAGATTTTCTTCTCAGCTGATTAACAGAGTATTTGAGGAATGTTTACATTTCAGACATGCTTATTGCATAAATAGCAATCCAAAACTTACAAAATGATGCCTGCCTTCTACCTCCAAACCTTGGCTGAAACTTTCTCCCTTACCTTGCCCCTCTCACCCTTCTCCTCATTTCAAATCTCAAAGCCTTTACTAAGTACGCATATACACCACGGGGATGGACAGATGAATTAGACATGAATCCTGATCTTGGCGTGGTTGCAGTCTTATTGAATCCAGCTCAGATCATCCTACCTATATAGAACTTAGCCAAACCTGAAGATAGTTCTTTCTCCTTCAACTTTTCTTAACTCTTGCAAACTCTATTACTATTCAAATAATTATTCATTAAGTATGTAATATTGTGGACTTGAGTTGTTATTTGATACTCACAGTGGTGATTTGTCTGCTTGGACCCACACAGTTTACCTTTCCAACTAAATTGGAAACTTAGACAACCATGATTGTGCCTCTCATAGTTTTTTGCCAGTTTAAATGCATTAAGCCAAATGCTTCACACAGAAGGAGCTCAATAAGTAGGGGTTGAATGAGTGGGATACAAGGCAGAATGGAAGTGGGCCCATGTGTTGGCAGTGGTAAGGCATTTATAGGACACTTGCAAGTCCCTCCTGTCTCCTGAGCTGGGGAAACTTGGATGAGACAAGAAAGTTGTGTCTCTAGGGCACTGGTGGTAGAGACATGAAGAGTCAGTAGAGAGCCTGAGGTTCTGAAGGCTGCAAACCAAGTGACCATAGGGTTTCCCGGAAATTAACTCTATGGGTTACGTCATGTCAGGTCTTTTCATTTTTATGCTCCTGTTCCTGGACTGATTCTTTTAGTCTCATAGGTGTTTTAAACATACCCCCACCCCATGTTTCTCTCACCCATGTCCAAAAAACATTCATGCTTATGATGCTCTGATAATATTTGCACATTGATACGTGAGTATCCATTTTGGGGTCAACAACATGTCTTTTTATGTTCGTGAGCTTTGGATAGATTTAAATTTCAAGGTTAGGGACCATGCCTCATTATATGTCATATGCATGGAAAGGAAGAGTTGAGGTTCCTTGTACAGGTTGACAGTCATGATGGGATATACTTAAAATCAAGTGGCTGGGTCCATCGCAGTACATTACTGTGTGTAATCCCTGACTACATTCACAATATCATAAATAATAATGATAGTAAATATACATTTATCAGAGAGAAGCAACAAAACCCATGCACTGATTTGCTGGTCACGCTTGTCTCACCAGGCATTAAGGCCAGCTTTCGGACGAGGATGCCTGAAGGTTTGATTGTCTTTGCCGCATCACCTGGCAATCAGGAGGAGTATTTTGCACTTCAGTTGAAGAATGGACGTCCTTACTTTCTTTTTGATCCCCAGGTAAATGAATAAAAGAGTTGATATTTTTGAGAGGATTTTGCCAGGTACTGATGTGTGTGCTTAAGTTTTCACATTGAATCTTCACCACAAACTTTTGATGTAAGTTCCATTATTATCCTGATTTTACCAGTGAAGTAATCAAAACTTGCAAAAGTGACATGATTTGCTGCTAAAATAGCTAAAATAACAGCACTAACTTTTAAGTCCACACAATTCTGATATCAGATTATACATGCTTAACATTTAATCTCTTACATTTTAATGACAATTAAAATGCTTAACTAAATTTGAACAGGTCTGTTTTTATTTTCTTGAGAGCAAAAATTCTGTTTTTCTTTATTCATTATTCATTTATTTATTCATTTGTTCAACACCCAATATTTAAGTACCTACCACGTGCTATGGTGCTGGATGCTGCAGGCTACAATAGTTTTAACGTCAAATATGACCATGTTCTTAAGAAACTAACTTATAATCTATAAAGGAAACAGAAAAAACATAATTAAAAATATTCATCAGTGTTATGAAAGAGAGGTACAGGGTGCTGTGTGTTGTGGGAACATAAAATGAAGGGTCTTTCTTGCCAGTTACCTGCCTTCTCTGAAAATGTGATATTTTACTAAGATGCAAAACAAGTTGGAGAATCTAAGAGTGTGAGTACATATATGAAGGCATCTTTTGGGGGTGAAGGCAGGGCAGAGGAAATGTTGATGGGCAATGAGGGAAAGTGCTGGGAATCAAGTTTCCGATCAGAGCAAATAGCACGTTAAGTTCCTGAGGTAGACAAGAACACGGCATGTTCAATACATTGAGAAAAGTCTAATATGGTTGGAGAATAGAAAACAAGGAGGAAACTGGTAGGTTGGAAACCTGGATAGAGACCAAGTCATTTAAGGCCTTGTAAGCAAATATAAGGATTTAAATCTTTCCTAAGGGCAATAGGAAGCCATTGGGCAGTTATAGTCACTTTAGTTAAATGAATATTAGTAAGCATTTGATATTAGGCACTGTATTTGGTCTGTGAGTAATTGAGAAATGAGTGAGGCTCAATTATCTCCTGAAGGAGATTAAAGTCTTCAACGTAATACTGCTGATCTGTCATGAATTATGCTTGCCGAATAAATATTCTACACTCAGGTGGTAAAACTAGCCCAACTTTTCCCCTCTGTATCCTAGAAGTATCTGGGATCGCAGGCTAAAAGCCCTGGGTGAGGATCACAACTCCTTGTATCCTAGTAAAGGAAAGGTAAAGAGGACCTGCTGGACCAGGTGTGTCCAAGAGTCGCTCCAGGATCCTGAGGGGGAACTCAAGAGGTGGTCTAAGTCCTTCGTGCTTGTCAAGCTGAGGGGGCCATGAGTTGGCAACTGGAGAGACAAGGGGCAGGAAGGTTCCCTCCTGGTGTCTCGACAGGGTCTGATAACTCCCTGACAAGTAAGCTGCAGACCATCAGGCACTAGGACTTCTAGATGTCCCCTGGGATTGCTGCCTCTTCAGGGAGGCCACCAGGTGGGCAGTTAATGAGCAAAAGGAAATAGCATTGCACCTGAGATGATTCTGCAGCCAGATGGAAAGGGAGAGGAATCAGCTGTCTTAGAAGGCAAGGCAGATAGCAACTGGAAAAAAAATCACACTGAAGTTGATTCAATTACGGAACGATTAGAGGAGAAACACTGTTGAGACTTAGATTACTAGGTCTTAAGAGAAAGTGGAAGAAATTTCTTGAAACACAAAAATATGAAAAACATTCAAGGAACGATAAGGATACCACAAATATTACTAAGAGAAGATTCAGAAGGACAAAAAAAACAAAACCCAAAAAAGAAGCATGAGAGAAAATAAGTTAACCTAAAATAGGAGAAAATGTCAGATTTAAGAAAGAATTGACTATAAATTGATCGAAAGGACTTCATCTAGTTCCAGTGAACATAAAGCAAAGCTAATATTTCTATAAGACTTCTTTGTGCCTGGTATTATTCCCATTGCTCTTTCTATACAAGAATACATACAGACACACACAAACATGCTCATATAACCATCTTTATTACAACTCTATGAGGTAGGTATTCCATTATTCCTGTTTTACAGGTGAGGAATCTGCATCACAAATAAATTAATTTTCCCAAGGTCACACAGTTTATAAGTGTCCAAGCCAGGATTTAAACCCAAGTTATTCAGTTTCAAAGACCATGATTTTAGCTACAATGTTATATTGTTTTTCAACATGAAAGAAAGATGTTTTTTGATATTAGAAGTTTCAGAGAAAATATCATCCATGCATCATACTGAAGGAAAATGTTCTATCAAGGCTTCTAACCAAACAAAACATGAATCAGAAATATAAAGAGGAGAAGCAATGGTGAATAATAAATGTAGCCATATTAAACTAAACCTTAATATTTAATGAAAGAGTGACTAGAAATATGTTTTACAAGTGCCAAATAAGAATCTTTGAACTAGAATAGACACACTGCAAGAGGGAGAAAAACATAATAATTGCTGGGTACTAAAATTTCTAACAGTTGATGGGGGAGAGAGGAGTGAATTAAAAAATTTCTTTAAAAGTATCAGTTTAGTGGAGTAGAGTGGGAGAGGCAGTGGGAGAAGAGAGCATATCGGTATCTTGTTTCCATAAAATAAATAGAAAAAAATTTTGATTTTGAATATTGGGCAAAATGAAGTTTACTCCTAATAGAATGAAAAAGCTCCACAGAATATCTAAATGAACAAGGTGAAAAAAGAGAACATATACTAAAATATAAAAATTTAAAAAATTAAAAGAAAAAAGGAAACAGTACAGTAAAATAGAGCAATGTCAATGATTAAGAAAAATCTGGCTCTGCTTTTCTCCTTTCAATCTGATTATCTGGGGATATTTGATGAGAAGCCAGATGGAGAAAAATCTTTAATCGTTAGCCACTTATTTATAGAGCTTTTAAAGAATACGAAGTGGGTTGGCATTAATTATCCCATTTCATTCTTGAAATAGCCACTCGAGGTAGGGATTGTTTTCCTCTCTGCTTTTCAGATGATGCTAAGGCTGGAGAGATGATGTGGCTCAAGGAAGGTCACACAGTGATTTAGTGGTAGAGCCAGCATTGATTTTAGTTTATTTCATTCAATGCAACTTTCTTGAGAATTTAATGCACTCCAGGCACTGTGCTAGGCTGTTATGCACTAGGAACTCAGAAACTAAAAAAAAAAATGACACTCCCCTCACCCCATCTGGACATCCCTCTCCTATGACTGAAGTACATAGTCTCTGCTTGAGATGGACAGGGCAGGATGCAACACAATTCAGAGCAATGTGCCACGGTGGCTTCACTTGGTCTCAAGCTTATAATTGGTCACCCTTTTGCAAATGTCCATCCCTGTGTCTGGGAGTGTGTCTCCGGATGACCATTCACCCCAGAGTTACATTTGTAATTAGAACACTGGCCGTACATTGCTCATCACAGATTTTGAGTATTTAATAATCATGCAAGCATCATATAAACACACATGCGTACAATCCAAGTGTATGGGGAGCAAATTCTTTGGAGAATTTTTCCAAGATTGATTTCACTAGTTCTGAAGCTTGCCTGTCAGGTGTTTTGACGTGAGTGCTCCTTCTCTTTTTCAAGGATATGATAACTTAAGGCGGCCGAATGGGAAGGTAAAGTCCTCAAGCCATGCTTAACTCTGCTCAGCCAAAGTATTGTCATTATATCCTGAGAATGGCTGCCTGAGAACTGTTTCTGTCTCATCTTTTTCATCTACTTTACAGTTATTGGGTTATCAGACAAGCTGGTTGGTGTAACCATATAACAGAATTTAGGGAAACATTCTCAGGGCATTGTCAACCACTTCGTCCCCCTACCTTCCTCAGTCAGACAGTTATGTGTAGAGTAGTCATCACTGCCATTAACTTTCCCAGCTGCTCTGCCCCTACCCAAATCCTAACCTGTATACATATCTGGTAGGTGCCAACCAAGTCCTAACAAAATCCTTACAACCAAAAGCTGGGGGTAGGGGAAGGGCTGTTGGGGGAGGGTTTAATAATGTCTGGCAAGTGAGTTTTTAATCTGGAATAATATCTCTTCACAAAGCAAAAGTTGCCTGTGTTTACAAGAAAGTGACCATTTATTTTGAGGGAAGTAAAGCTGGGCAGGATTGCCTCAAGATATGTTTGAGAAAATTTAATCAGATACATTATAGTCTCATGGGCCATGTGCTGTCTACATATAAAACAATGAGCTCACACTAGCCACGACCTTGTTCTTCCTTACTAACTTTATAATGAAAGTTCCACATATTTTCACACAGAGAATTTGTTGAAACAGAGGAATGGGGAAATTTTTGAATATTCTTCCATTGATTGTTCTCCTTTCCAGTAGGAATATGAATATACAAAGGTAAAACTACCTTCAGATTAAAGATGTATGGAGGTTTGTTTTATATGTCTCCCATTGGGATTAGAGTTATTTATGTTTTAAATACTGTAGGTACCACTTTAAGCCAGTTTCCTTTGCTTTTATACTCAAATGAGGAAAAGGTTATGTAATGAGTGCCATGTTATACTCATCACACAAGTAATTGTTTGCTTAATGTGTGTTTCTTGTTGGACTGGAAAACCCAATGAAGGCAGTGTCTGGGTCTGCTTTGTCTACAAATATATTCCCATGATTCAGCAGAGTCCATGAAACCTAGTAGATGTTCAATAAATAAAGGTCTGTTGATGGATTTACTGACTGACTGACTCAATAATTACTGATAAAATACTACTAGTCATAACTGAAGAAAGTTACCCATTCCCTGGGATAAAATTTCCAATCCTTAATGATTACTTAACGATTTATTTCTTATTTGTTTTATTTGTTTTGTGGATACCATGACTTTTATCAGAAAAAAATAAGCAGATTATTTTTAAATGACAGTTCCTGAATTCATTAAAAATAATCAAATTTTGAATTGTTCAAAGAGGGTTGTCAGAGAATTGTAAGGTTACTGTCTATCGCATAACTTAAAAATATCTTGCAGGCTTCCTGTACTTTGTTCTTTTTAAAATATCTCTAAAATTTTCAGCAATGAATTTCCTAAATGAAGACTAGGTGCAAAAAAAATTGGTTTCTCTTCCAGCTATCTAATACATTGTATTGAATAGATATTTAGGGGAAGGGGGAAAGAGTCTTCACAATACTTAAAATTAGAAATGTGTTTGCCCATTATGGACTAAACACTTGGAATCCTTGTTAAGAGATACAAAAAGGAAAAGTAATTCCAAGTCTTAATAGCTGTATTTTTTAATTATTAACTCTCTAACAATTTGCTATAATCTTCCCATTCCTTATTTGGTTAATTTCAATTTTGAATATATGTGATCACATGGTATTTTACTGACCCGAATAAACCCATGATTACCATTTAAATGTTTCCTCTTTTGTGACTTTATCAAGAAATTTACATAATATTCATGGCCTCCTTCTCCAGGAAACCAGGAAGTAAAAGCTTTCAGATAACTCTAAATAGCACCTATTTCAAGTGTCTGATACTATCCAAATGGAGATGAACAAACTGTATAATAACACCAGATTGATTACAGAATTGTCCTCTTAACATGTTTGGGAGAAAATCTTAAAACCAACATCAGAGAATAATAGTCTAAGTTCCTCTAAGCATAAAAACGAATTTGGCATATTGAGGCTATATGTTTTGTACTTGAATTTGCCTCCAATAAATGTGATTTCCGATGTAGAGAACTATTAATGCTTCCAATTGTTGCCAAACATAATATGAAGAACCACTTACTCAGACACCTGATCTTTAGAATGCAGCATCGTTTGTAACAATTTTAACGCTAACTAAGTACACTTTGATGAGACAGCATTTAATAAAATGCTCATTAATTTCATCATTAGCAAGGGTATGCTAAGAAGTAAGCCAGTTTCTTATGTCACGCCCAATTAGCATCCCATGCTAGTAATCCCATTAGTATTGTTGAATTCACTAATGGAAAAACTAATGGGCATGCTACCAGGGCACATTAATTGGGCACGACACCAGTTCTGGTTTTAATTATTAAACTACGATAATGAAATGTGTGTTTGTAAAATATTAAAATGTTGAAATAGTGTTGAAGAAAATAAAAGAGTACATAGTAGCATGAGAGATAAGGAAAGTCAGCCCACAAAAATTCAAAGACCAGAAAATGGACTTCCTAAATGGTCATCTTTCTGACTGAGTTAACTGTAAGAGTTGGGCTATTGTCCATGTGAGAAGTAGCTCATGCATACTCATGGGAAATTAAAAGCTGTGTGTGTGTGTGTGTGTGTGTGTGAGTAACCCGAAATTCTTTATGTCATACGTGTTGTCATACTCTGTATGAGGCCTGAAAGAAGCCAATTAATGAGTAGAATGGGCATGTTATATCACTGAAGCTATTTTAGGGAAATGTAAACAGAAATGTTTTACTTTCATTTAAGATGGTATGATTAACGTTGCTTTTTGTGATAACGATCAGGTTCTCATTTTGAAAACCAGTATCGCAAAATTGTTAGAGTGAAATATTCCAGGTAATTTTTAAAATTGTACTATTTTACACAACCTTATATTTAGGTTTGTTTGTTTTTTAATTATAGGAATGAGGTTTATTATAGCTAAGGCAATCAACTTTATTAAGAAAGAAATAAACTTTCATACCTGAAGGTCTACATTTAGAAGGTTGAGAATAAGTTTCTGAGTGTGTTTTTCTTTAATAGTAACAGTTGCAAATGATGATGGTGACAAAGTTGAAATATATTTTTCTTAGTCTTACATGGGTACTAATATTAAAAGGGTGTACCTCTGTGCTAACCACTCTATACTGAAAAGTGTTCACTTGGCTATAAAGTACTAAGACAAAAGGTTTCTCTTCCCTTTCCCTGTTTCCTTAACCACACCTTCTTTTTGATAATCTTTATTCTTAACTGTCATTTCCTAGGTTTTACTCACTGAGGACGTAATTTTTAACTGTGCTATTACCGTAGCCAGAGCTACACTGTTAGATTTTATGCTACAGAAGATTGTATACTAAATTTAACCCCACACATATTCAATGTATTAATAATATGCTAATATTTAATGTGAATCTCATTCCTTCTTCTTATTAATAGTTTAGTGAAGGTAAGAGAAACTAATTTGCCTGACTTTTCCCTATTTTTAGAACCAATTTTGAATAGCATTTTATTAGTTTTCAATTCTTCTCTCCTTTTTCATAATTTTGCCACAAAAAATAAAATCTAAAAGTCTAGAATAGGAAACCCATTACCTTTCTGATGAATATAGCAATTCAAAATCCAAGTACTCTTCTAAGAAATTTTATTTCAAGGAGAAGTGTTTTTGTTTGTGTTTTTGCTTTGTTTGCTTTTGTTTCTTTCTAGATTAGGGCACTCTTATATCACAGAGGCACATCCAGAAAAGCAAAAATGATGCTAGGCATCAACTTTAACTTTGAGTTCTCCTTGAGACCTATACCTGCTTGCATCAGAATCATAAGGTTGAAATTAGTAAATTGGTTTGTAATATATGTGTATGTATACATACATACATATATGTAATATATATTTACATATATACATAAACACATATATACAATATTTATTTAGCTATTATTTTTTCTCTTAAGGAGTCGTCAGTGGAATTTACCACAACTAATGATGATGGTAAACAATACAGTGATGGCAAATGGCATGAAATAGTTGCTATTAGGCATCAGGCTTTTGGCCAAATCACTCTGGATGGTCAATATACAGGTAAGAACTTCCTTGATCTATAAGTGGCTTTACTGATTTGTTGATGTTGCCATACTTTTCTTTTGTTTGTATTTCTACGTCTCTTTCATCCCATTCCCACTCAATTTCATCTAAATCACTGATCAGTTTGCCTTCAAGAAACCAGGTTTTTATCCATGCAGGGCTTCAGTAAAGCAAAAGAAAGTAACAAATAGGAGCAAAGAAACCAGTAGCAATCTTGTCTCTTTTACAGTGCTGTACAATTTGCAGAAGCATTTATTTATGTACTCTTATGTTACTTTTGATCTTCAGAAGGCAAATGAAGTAAAGTAAAACAATTATAATCTTCATTTTAGAGATGAGGAAAACAAGGCTCAAAGAAGATAAATAATTTCTCCCAATTTACACAGCTGGTAGGCAGCATTCTTGGGACACATATCCTGCTTTTGCAAATCTAAGTCCAGTATTTTTTCCAGCCTACCCTATCTACCATCTTCATGTAGTAGTTATAGAGGGGTTAAAGTACTTGATTGCAGAGACATACATTTATTAATTCATCTAGGAAATATGTAATTTTAATGAGCACTTATTATGTGTCAAGTATCAACTTCGGCACTCTGGACACAAAGAGCAAACATAAGTTTGTGGGACTTAACATTTTAGTGGGGGTGTGAGGAGGAGACAGAATAAATAAATATTAAGCAAGTATCGTGTGGTATTAAATTCTGAGAACAAGAAAAGGGGATACATGTGAAGAGGGATAGTTACAATTTTGTATAGGTTTATTAGGGAAGTCTTCTCTGGTAAAGTGATATTTAAGCAGCGACATGGAGGGAATGAAGGAGAAAACCAGGCAAATACCCAGGAGAAGAGCATTTCAGGGCAAGAGAACAGCAGATCCCAGGCCTCGAGATGGGTTAGGGTCAAGGACCAACAAGGAGCCAGTGTGGGTTAGAAGGAGTGAAGGGCTAGTGAAGACATGTGATCACAGAAGTCATTGGGGGCCACATTATGTGGGACCCTGTGACCCTGTAATTTGAAAACTGGAAGTCATGAGAGTATTCCCTTTTTTAAAGGAATCACTCTGGCTGCTCTCTTGAGAATACATTTTAAGGGGAACAAGTGTGACAGCATGGAGGCCATTTTATAGGATTTTGCAATAATTCTGTAATCATTCAGGCAAGAAATGATAGTGGCTTGAACCAGGGAGGTAATTGTGGATGTAATGATAGATTCTGCATATATTGTGAAGGTAGAATTAACAGGCTTTAATGATGAGATTTAAGTAGAATATTGGTGGGCCCAATCCAGCTCCTGCCTGCATTTATAAATAAAGTTTTATTGGAGCACAAGTGTGCCTATTCATTTGCATAGTGTTTATTGCTGCTTGACATCCTATATGGTCTGGAAAGCCTGAAATATTTACTATCTGGCCCTTTACATAAAGAATGTGACAACCCCTGATGTAGACATGACTGTGGTTTGGGGCCTGAGAGACTAGAAGCATATAGCTGCCATTAACTAAGGAGGGGCAGACTGTGGGAGAAGCAGATTTGGAGACAGAAATTCAGAATTTAGTTTAGAACATGACAAGTCTTAGATACGTGTAAGATATCCACGTGGAGATATCAAGCAGCCTGGTGGAAATAAAAGCCTGAATTCAGGGGAGAGGTCTAGGATATAAATTGAGAGTTGTCTGCTAAGGAGGATATTTAAAGCCAAGGGACCAGATATAAGTAGGGTTAATTAGAGTGGTTTGGACTCTGGTTTAAAAAACAGTGCTCCCTCTCCAGCAAACAAGGAACCTAGAGAGGAATCCTAACAGGGGATTTGCATTATCCTGAAGCACAGTCAGGGTATTTGGTAGTTTCCACTGGTGCCCACTCTCTATCCATCTGTCTAGAGCACTGAGGGCATCCCTGTAGATAGAGCAGGGAGAGGGAAAAGGGAGGAGGTCGGAGTCATTACAACATCCTAATGGGACCATGAGGAAGAACCAGCAAAGAAAAGTAATCAGGAATGACCAATGAGGAAAGAGGAAAACCAAAAGAGGGCAGAGTCCCAAAAGTCCAGTGAAGGGTTTTATCATTTGTTACATAAGTAGAAACAGATTAACCCAATGAAGTTTGACTTCTCATCTCCTCTTTTGTAGGTTCCTCGGACACTCTGAATGGTAGCACTATCATTGGAGATAACACAGGAGTCTTTGTGGGAGGCTTGCCACCTGGTTACTCCATCCTTAGGAAGGAGCCTGGTAAGTTTACTAAAAGTATAGAATTTTATGTTGTCACCAAAATTTAGAAAAGAGTCCATTTGCATTACCTTAAAGTATGAATAATAGTATTATTTTCTATCCCAAACCATAGTTCCTATATCAGTATGTTCAAAAATTTCCTTTAGATCTCTTCTTGCTAAAAGAACCTTTTATTATATATGTCTATATTGGTAGTGCCCAGTTCTTGGTATATAAAAAGGATTTGCTAAACTTTTGCTGGATCACATTATACTAATTTAAGTCAAAGTTGCATTGTGTTAAGACTTATGTGCAGACTTTTTAAGATGTTTAAATTGAATGTAAGACCATGTAGAAATGAAAACTATGAGCTTGATTTACAATTTTATATAGGATTGCATAGAATGAACAATACTCCTCTTTGAGTTCTGACTGTGTGACAGGCAATAAATCAGTCCCTAGATATCCATAGATGAATAAAATGTGGTCTTTGCCACAGTGGAGGACACAGATACAAAAAAACAATACTTCCAATCTAATGCCATACATGCTATAATAGAGGTATGGACAGAGTGCTTCCCATACTTTCAGGACAAAAGAGCAAAAACACACTCTAAAATGAAATAAATAAAAAACCAATATAAGTGAGAGTAACCTTATGCAGGAAAAAAATCACCTTTCAAATATATTGCTAATCATTCTAAGGCTGTATCTCAAGTCTTCATCAAGGATAATAGGGTGCCCCCTAAATCTTTTCCAGGAGGTTAAGATGTAACCAACATGAATATTACAAGTAAGCCAGGACCCAGTTAATTATAATTTGTTTAAGGGTGGTGGTCTTCAAGGAATGATGATGAAGAAGATCAAAAGGAATATAAAATGTTCAGGGCATTTTGGAGACAGAATAGCCTTACCTAATCAGAAATGTCTTGGGGAGCAGGTGTAGCTCAGTGGCTGAGCACCTACTTCCCACGTATGAGGTCCTGGGTTCAGTCCCCAGTACCTCCTAAAAAAAAAAAAAAGAAATGTCTTTAGAGTAGAGGCAGTTTCCATTCAACTACTTTAGACTGGTAGAGAAGTCCCTTTAAAACATTCACACATGCACACGCACACAAACACGCACACACACATGCAAGAGCCTTTGTTCTAATTCTTTGCATATCAAGTAGACTTCTGTCCAGAAAGTAGAAGGAAGATACATCCTGATACCAAGTACCCTTTCCATAGAGAACATATCCCCAGTATAAATAAATAATTTGGTATTGTATATATAAACTGACCTTGTAAAAATTGATTGCTGGTAAATAACTTCCCTAGTATCAAGTCATCACCTCAAAAGCTGAGAGCCAATCCTTGAACATTGGCTTATGAAATGAGACCTGAACACCTACTCAGCTGCTTGCCCTCCAGGGCACCCACTCTACTATTTCTTGCTCTCTTTCACTCTCTCATTAGCTCACTTTCTTTCTCCCTCACCCCCTTAATAATAATACCCTACTAGCTATATTCACAAACTCCAAATTTACCTGCTCTGGAGAGTTCTGAATTTCAACTCAATATTACACATAACTCCTAAAAATGAAATCAAATTATTGAATCACTTGAATAACAGACTGGTTCACAATGATAAGTAAACTAAACTCTAAACTATGAATTTGATAGAAATGGCTTCAAATCTTTTACTTTTTAAAAGTTGTTGAAGCACTCATTTTTAAGACTAGTGGCAGATAAACTTTCCCTATTAGCTTCAAAAGGCAATATTCTTGCTTATACTGTAAAGCCGAGGTTATCACATAAGCGTCTCTTTCTGCAGATATGATGTGCCAGAACCAAGGATAGACGTTAAAATTGTTACCAGTCACCAGAGCTGAGGGTGTGGTGTTTATAGGAATCGTTATGATGTTTGCAGTAAATAGGTGGTGAGAGCTATTGTCTAGTTCTTTGATTTTAATGGCACATAAAATTAATTACTTGAAAAGAATCTTTAAGGCTACACATTTCTTGATATCTATCAACTCCTGCAGAAATAATCCAAAAAGGCTTTGTGGGTTGTCTCAAGGATGTGTTTTTTATGAAGAGTTTCAATCCCTCTGTTCTCTGGGAACCTTTGGAGTGGCAGAATTCTGAAGCACAAATCAATGTATATAACAGCTGGGAGGGATGCCCCACTTCACTAAGAGAGGGAGCCCAGTTCCTGGGGACAGGTAAGGAAGACCTGTAAACAGACTTCAGTGTTTGAATAGCATGTGTGTTCATCTCTGGCATAATTTAATTGCCCCTGTCCAATTACTTTGACCTCATCTGAACCTAGTATACACATGAATACCATGTTATACTGTAAATAAAAATATTCTCAAAGTCTGAATATGTAATATAAATTGTGAGACTCATCTGTTCACACATATGAGCTCAGGTGCACAATGGCCTTTCTTGGTTAATATATTAGTTTCACAAAGGTCCATTTGTAAGTCAGTAGTTTGGAAATGAGAATACAGTTTTACTTGAAAGAATTTTCAAGCTTGGAAAGATGTTTTGTTTACTTGGTTAATCCACAATGACCCATTTTTCCCATTATATAGTGATCAATATTCCTAAGAGTCGATTTTCAGCTATGTAATGGGTTAAATAGGCCACTGAGGAAGAGCTGGAGAATATAACCACCGCCCCTGCCATTGTTCCAAAGTGTACAGCAAAATGGTGAGATGCAGTCTTCATGGCACACCTCCCTCCCCACGGTCTCTGCCTTGGAAGTCCCCCAAGGTGAGGGGGTGGAAGGGAATATGGAGGCTTTGTGGATAGGTCTTGTCCTTCAAATGAAAATCCGCTTTGGCCTCCTACATTTGTTAATTAAATTAGTTAATTTCTAGGTTATTAAGTCGCTTAAACTGCTTTCGAAACAGAAAGCTAAATAATATCATAATCTGTATTTTTCACTTTTCTTTTCTCATTAGTGTCATTATTCTGAGTTCCCCTTATTTAATACAATTGCTTGTGGTTCATACTTAAATAAACCAGTAAATGGTCTTAATTGTATCTGTGTTTTAGAGATTAAATTGCTTCCTTTTAAAAAGTATATCAAGTTCATTCTGCCACTTCTGTAAAATTACAAGAGAGACTTGTACTGGTTTATATCTTCCTTTGTGAGAGATTTACTCAATGGCAGTCTATACCTTAGAGTCTTATAACACCCTTAAAATTCTGGTGATATTGCTTTTTATATAGTAATATGTATATTTTCTTATCTTTAAAGGATTCCTGGAACTTCCTCCATATATATTTAATGGTGGAATGGACTTTGAGATTTCCTTTAAGTTCAGAACCGACCAATTAAATGGATTGCTTCTTTTCGTTTACAACAAAGATGGACCTGATTTTCTTGCAGTATGTTAATTAATTTAATTAAACTTATTTTAAAATGTCAGGTCCACTTTAAAATATATAAGCAATGTCTTGAGATTATACTTGAAGTTTCTTTACAGATTCACTTTTGTTTCCATTTTTCCCGCAAGTCATTTTTAATTTGAGAGTCCTGTGATACAGTTTATATTTTAAGGTCATAATGATTTCTTAAAATTACAATTATTACTGTTAAAATTGTATTTTTAACAAAACAAACTAGATAATAAAGACTTAAGAAAATCCAACTTAGTTTCCCAATCTATAAGAAATATTATTTCCTTTATTATCCCTTAAAATAATAGTTTCAAAAGGATACATACAATATATATTTATATATGTTATAAAGTATAATTATACAATGGACAATCATGAACATACCACTCAATCCAAAAACTAAAATATTATCAATATCTTGCATCTATGGGGTCTCTCCTATACAATTTCACTGTCTCCCTCCAAAGATATATCTAATCAGAATTTTGTATTTATCACCCCCTTGCAATTTTTATAGTTTTAGGACCCATGTATATATGCTTAAAAATTATTGCTTTTAAAATTTATAAAAATGTCATACTCTGTCTCCAGGGAATTGCTATTCGACATTGTTTCTGAGTCATTCATGTTTTCCATGTTGCTGTACATTTTTGTGCCTGTGTAATATTATCCCATCTCTTGTTAATGATGTTTTGGTTGTTTCCACGTTTTCCCTATGGTGAATAAGGTTGCTTTGAACACTTTTATACATGTCTCCAAATGCAATGGGTAAGTGCAACTGCTGGGAGTTTTTCTTGCCTTTATCCATGTAGTCAGATATCACTGCCTAAAATAATGATGTTATTAAAATGTTAACTTTGCCTAAGTTCTTTTTAAGAACTGACATAGATAGTATCAAGAGAAAATTATGGAAATCTTCACCTCAGATTCTTGATATCTTGACAAATATGCAACAAAATACATGTTTGGTGATTTTAGGATTCCAAGATATTTTAAATGCAGTGATTTTGCCCATTCCTAGTTACATCATGTCAATTTTGCTGATTAGGTAAATGGAAATTCATCCTTTCATAGTATTTCTGAACACTTCTGCTTATTTGAGGTATCCACTATCCTCTTGTTTACTGTTGTCTTTACACACCGGAATGTGACCTCACTGAGTACAGGGAGGCTGTCTTCTTTACAGTGGAATCCTCAGCACCTAACTTGACACACGGTACTTACTAGGTACTCAATAAATATTGTCAAATGAATGAATGAATGAACATGGGAATGAAGTCACCAAACATTTTAAAATCCTCTCTATGTGCATTAAGTGTATGGAGGATGCAAGATATTTATCATGAGGAGCTTATGCCTCCATTGGATGCTTACACCTTCTGCCATGCCTCCCTTCAACGCTCTGTGTTCCACCTTCATTCATTGCCTGTGGATAAATAAATAAATAAAATTATTTATTTTCACAGTAGCAAGTAATAATGTTAACTTTATGTAAACTATAATAAACTAAATTTAAAAATCAATGTGTTTAAGTAAATGCATATTTAGTGCCAACTATGTGCCAGATTCTTTTTTAGGTATTTCCAAAACATCTGTGAGGGAAGCAGACCTTCACAGAGCTTATACTGTAGTCCTCCATATCTGAGGACTTAGACTTCTCACAGGTTACCTGTAAAGATCAACCTTTCTTAACTTCAGTATACATGGTCAACCCCCTGGGACATAAAATGACTCATAATGATTTGACAGATGAAATCTTAAATCTCAAAACAAACTTCATATACTCCCAGGTCTCTAATTCTCTCATTTTTCTCTCATTGAATTCATTAAGACATTCAAACCATTGGTTATTGGCCCATTTTTTATTCACCTTATTCCCTACCTTAGACACCATAATACAGTTCACCCATTTTCTTGACAGTGCCCTGAATATGCATCTTCAACCCCACAATCTGCATCAGTCCAACCATTAAGTTTTTCAGTTTCAACAGACAGATTGTAGAACACAATAGAGAAAATAATATGGACACAAAGACTGGTGATGCTCTGAATCTCCAATTTCTTCATTCAACAAGACTTACTTTTTACAGGATTTTCTGACAGATTAGATATGGAAAGTGAAAGAATTGAAAAGTTGAATCTCAGAATCTGGAAAACACCAAGACTTAAACTATTCAGATACTCTCTCACTCTCATAATAAAAATAAACCTATCTCCTCAACTTCTAACCTTTCTATCTACAAACTTTACTATATCTAAACTAAGGCTAGTTTAATTTTCTCTTGACTCAGGGTGGGGTTGTGGATATGCAATTACAAAGCTTACAACCAAAGTTAATCTTTCTACTTTTACTGTATTACTCTATTCCTCTTCTATTTCTTCACCTAAAAGATCTTGTTAGACAAATTATCCCTTTTTTATTTTCAACTGTTCTGTTTACATTGGCTCTTCTCCCTCAGCACACAAAATGGCTGTTTCATTGATCTTAAATTTTTTCTTTTGACTTTGAAACGTCCCTCCTCTCTACTTCCTTTCTTTTCAGTCAAGTGCATTGAAAGTGATTACTCTAGTTATTTCCATTTTCTCATCTCACTTCAGTCCCCAAAACTACTGCATATATGGCGCCAGCCCCTACATTCCACTGCAAAACGATTTTCTAAAATTCCCAATGACCCCCACATTTTCTAATCTAATAGCTAAGTTTAAGTCTTTTTAAAAATCTTTTTGTGTAATATTCCTTTTTTTCTTACAATGTTCTCCCTTACTGGCTTTCCAAAACACCAGTTTCTCTGGGTTTTCATCAAATCCTTCTGGCTTCTGTTCCTTCTTTGTCACCTTAAAGAACTAATTTAGCTCTACCTTTCCCTTAAAGACTTGGTATCTCCCAAGACTCTATTCTTTTCTCTTTTCATTCTTTTTACACTAATTAGATGTTCTTATTATTTTATTTTCAACTTTCTCCATTTTACTGGAACCTCCCAAATCTAGGTATCTCTATGTTCAACTGACACTGGAAATGTTTCTCCTGGATGTCTTACAGGCATTTCAAACTCATTATGTCTAAAATTGAGCTCACTTCCCCAAAGAAAAGACATATAAACACAATATCAGTGTTACCAACACGCAGCCTTTCCTTCTAATGCTTTCCATATCCACCTAGTTGAGCAAGCAAGAAAGATAATGGATACCCTTGATCTCTTCTTCACTCATCTCTCACATCCAACTGTTCAATAGCTCGGATGAGTTGCTTTTTAAAAGGTCTCTTAAATTGATCCTTTTCTATCATTGTCCTTACTAATAAGGATTAAATGTGGATTTTAGGCTCTGATTTTATTTTTCTACAACAGTTGCACTGATTTCCTAATAGGTTTCCTCAATTCCAGTCTAGCTTTTATTTCCAGTTCATATTTATGATAGGAGGGTAAATTTTATAACAAGATAATAGTAGAAACTCATGGGCTTTGGTGTCAGGCAGCCCAAGGTTTAAAATCTAGTTCTACTATTGCTTACATGCTTTCTAGCAATGTACTAGTAAGAGATTTAATTTCTTTTTATTTTTTAAAGATTTATTTATTTATTCTTTTATCCATTTTTAACTCCCCCTCCTCTTTTCTGCTGTTTTTGTGTCCATTCACTAGGCAATTCTCTGTGTCTGATTCCTGCCCTCTCTTTTCATCCTTCTCCTCCTGTCTTTACCAAGATTCCATCTTGGGAACCTCTGATGTGGGAGAGAGGCATTCTGCCACCTGCGCCACCTTAGTTCCTGGTTTTTAGGTGCGTCTCATCTTGGCTTTCCCTTGTGTCACTCTCCTGTTATGTCATCATCTTGCTGCGTGCAGCACACCCATGCCCGGGACCTGGTGGCACACCCGCGTGCGGGGCCTGATGGCGCGCCCTCTCAGGGGGCCTGACAGCCTGCACACCTTCTATATTTTTCCTTATTTTACAGGGAGGTCTCAGGGATTGAACCCAAGTCCCTCCATATGGGAGACAGACACCCAACCATTTGAGTCACATCCACCCCCAGATTTAGTTTCTTAAAATGAAAGCTGATTATTCCATTTCCCTATTTTGAAATGTTATTGCTTGTAACAGAATGATGAGCTTTTTTTCAATATAACTCAAAGTTATATTTTCAATGTAACTCAAAGTTATAACTGCAAAGTTTCTACGTTCCTGGTAAGACTCTTTCCAATTCACCCTCCCACCCCCTTTCACATGTATGCTCTGGCTTACCTAACTCAGTAATTTTCCCTAAACCTAATGTGCTCATACATGTTCCCATGTACTTTTTCATGATAATCACCCTTCACAGATCTTACATACTGCTAAACTCTTATTTCAAACTTTTCTCAATTTCCAGGGAACAAAAGGCATATACTTTTTCTGCTCCCATTGTACCCCTACCCCATCTTGATTCGTTTTCACCCCCTTATGTTTGCCTCTGCTGTAAGACAGTGTAATTCTTGGAAACAGTATTTATCTTAGAGCTGCAGATGCATGGAACAGAGTAGTAGACTCAATATTTTTTGAATGAATGACTGCTAACTTGATGGACTTCACAATTATATAGAAAAAGTAATATTTTCCCTCTCTGGTATTACCCATTTATTTATTGGACACAGTAAATCTCAACTTTTCCAGTACCCTATGTTGCTGATTTGACTTGTAACAAAATAAAAACATGGTAAGCGAAATAATTGTCATGTGACATTTTGAAGGAAAACATATGAAGGCATTTCCTTTACCTTGAAAATCTGGGTGAAATACATTCAATTTAGAAAATGGCACATTAATCTAAAAGAATACAGTTAGAAGCAAATATGTTAGTTAGAGATTTAAAATAATAAAACTGAGATATTGAATCAAAATACATCTTACAAATTTGAAATTGAGTTCACCGACCAGGTAAAATAAGCTTAATCAAGCTTGACATTTCATTTTCATATTGTCTTGTCATATTTTCCCCCAATTTAAATTGATATAAGTAGTATTTTCTCATTTTCTAAAGCTCAAATAAAAATAGAGTCATAGTACAAATTGTTCTATTCAGTCATCCAGTCACTTATGTTAGGGCTTAATCTTTTAACTCTGTTACGCAAAAAAAAGAAAAAGTATCACGTAGTATAATCATTACTGTGTATGACTCCGACTCAATACAACATTCTTCTTGTCAATTATAATCTTGTAAAGCACTTCATTATATGTTACTCTGGTACTGTTCAGCATAAAATGGAACATTTTAATAGAGTGCTTTCAGGGAAATTTCTTGCTTTTCTTCAAGAAACTGACCTTTTGTTCACTCCCAAACTGTTCTGTAGTCTTTTTATAGACCTATTTTCTTTTCTAATTTGAAATACAGATGGAGCTTAAGAGTGGACTATTGAGCTTCCGGTTAAATACCAGCCTTACCTTTACACAAGTGGACCTATGGCTGGGGCTGTCCTACTGTGGTGGAGAGTGGAGTAAAGTAGTTATTAGAAAGGAAGGTTCACTCGTATCAGCAAGCATGAATGAGCTGATAGAGCATGCATCAGAACCCAGCGCCCAGTCTCTGGCAGTGAACTCCCCAGTCTATGTTGGAGGAATCCCACAGCAGCTGCAGAACTCATATAAACACCTGAACTTGGAACAAGGTAAACTCACCAGGAGATATTCACAAATCAGTGCAACCCTATCAAGTGTTGGTGGTTCTGTGTTTCAATATAGTAAGAATCAGGCTGAAAGCAATATCCTCCCTCTCTTCTTTTTCTTTTTCTTCTTCTTTCTTATTTTTAGAAATTTGAAAGAGTTAAATAAATCACAGGACACTTCAAATAGTTTTGCCTGTTGCCGTTAAAAGTGTACCATCATACCTATTTATAATCAATATATTTATCCCATGTCTTTAGCAAATATAATTAATATATAAACAGTATAAGTAAGCAAACTTATTTCCTTATCTATTTTACCTGAAAACATGGTTCTTTTTAATACTGGTGATTATATGTATTTACGGATAAAAAAATAAAGTTGGTGTGAACAAATAGGAAAAATGGCTTGTAGATTCATTCTTTTTTCTGATATAAATGATAATTGACTCCAAGTTTTTTTGGTAGGGCTTTCATGAGATAAAAACAACAGAAAGGGTTGGTTTACTTGAATTCCAAACATAACATAACATAACATAATATTACATGTATATAACATGTTATAATCAACATATATTTTTTATTATTAATAACCATCAGAGAAAGGAAATGTGTTTTCTAACTAAAGCAAGCATTTGAC
Source organism: Cabassous unicinctus (assembly GCA_029593785.1). NCBI lineage: Eukaryota > Metazoa > Chordata > Mammalia > Cingulata > Chlamyphoridae > Cabassous > Cabassous unicinctus. The sequence continues at coordinate 51,449 of JAQZBX010000318.1, forward strand.
TCATAAAAGTTTGAAAATAAACAATAAAATTGTTAATTACAAAAAAGCAACAAAGAAAATCTGAGTGCAAATTATGCCAGGTATGATTGAGTGAGTCAATCTTTATAATAAGCCTATGAGTTTGGTATTATTATCCTTATCACCATTTTACAGATGAGGAAACTGAATCCCAGAGAGGAAGTATACTCACCAAGGCCACCTGGCTAGTGAGCAGGTGGCAAACCTAGGACTCTGTCTCAGGCAGCCTGGTGCCAAAGTTCACTCTCTTTATTACAGTCAAGTGGTCTCTTTTATGGACATTGGCCCATGTTCCTTCTCTATAAAGCGAGGACAAGTACAGAAACTTCTAGCATGTGACCAAGCATGCTCCCATGTAGAAAATGTTCTCTACTTATTTCAAAATTTATGTATCTTGAATGGTTAAAATTTCCATGAAGCACTCTTTGCCTATTTGGTAAGTACATAAAGATTTAAATGCCTTTGAATAGAAAATATATGGCAAGCTCTAAGGAGAGTTTTAGAAGGGTACTGGTAAGGAGTTAATGAATAACTGGGGTGTAAGACAGTAATGACATTTTCAAGGCACTTAAGATGTAGCAGCAGCTAAAAATATTACATTCTAATAAGGGCTTCTCCAGGTTTTCTGGTTTCTGGGGTTAGAAAGAGCTTGAAAACCCTTTGTATGAGCAAAGATTATTTGATCCTGTTTACTTCTGGAAAATAAAACTGCATATCAAGTCTTTCAAAGTACACCAACAACCATTTATATGATGGTCCCAGACACATGGCTAAAATCAAAATTGTAAGATAATGAGAGACATTTAAAACATCACCATAGACTCAAGCAGGATAATTTAACCTACAATATGACTAAGTTTATGATACTGAAAGATATTTTATTTATGGATAATACTAAATTTTTATTACATCAGTATCATCCATATCAGTGGTTCTCAAACCACTGATAAAATACTAAAGTATAGTAGTTGGATCATAGTAAGAACTCAATAACATTAATTATTATTATAATAATATAATAAATAAGATGTATGTGAACCACCTGGAAAGCTTGTTAAAAATTCAGATTTTATGAGCCCACTCCCTAAGATTCTGATTCAGATGCTTTGATAAACACTGATCTCTTTCAGTAACTCTTCATGTTTAATACAGTGACTAGGAAGAATATTCACAATATAGAGCTGCTGCATGAATAAAGCAAATTGCAGTGAAAATGAATCATGTTCACTTATTTTGTTTCCGACCCACTATCGACAGTCTTAAAAATCTCTCTTCCATTTCTATGCTTCTCAGCACCTATTTTTCAGAGGCTCTATCTTGTGGTCATATTACTGCAATTCTCCTTCTTATCCATTAATATTGTAAACTTCATTTGAATCAAATGTAAAATTAATTTTTCTCTTGTTTTGGATGTGCTGGGCAACATAAGTTACTAAAGACGAACCACGTCAGATCATAGGATTTTATTCTCCCAGAACTATCACTTAGGAATATCGCTTAGCTCTAAGTTGGGAGTGACTGAGCTATGGCATTTGGTTTAACAGGTTATGTGCTGCCTAAAGTTCCCAACTGAGAAAGTGGGAGTGGGGGCTGAAACCCAGCCTGCTGCCAACCCATGTGCCATGGCATAGGACTGCCGCTCCCAGAGAAAGGGCTGCTGTTTTCCAATTTGGTGACTCAGAACTCTGGGGCAACCTTTTAATAATTTGAGAACCCTAGTGGGGAGAGGTGGTGGGTCTATTTTGCTTCTCACAAAGGCAGGAGAACAAGCCTACCCTTTCCCCTCTTCTCGTTCTCATACCCCATTCGAATTTTGAAGGCAGTTGGGGAGTGTTTCTTGTGGTGCAGAGTTGGAAGAATGGTGCAAACCTCATTTGACCTAATTCTGGCTGTTGTGCTGAGGGTACCACGGTGAGGAAACTACCCTAGAGTTCAGGTTTCTTTGTTTCTAAAGCCTGAGGTCAGAGAACCACTTCCTAAGGAGGCTAGGATTTGCAAATCTCATTCTATAGCTCTCTGGACATTTTTCTTTATCTGCAAAATGAAGGAAGACTGTCTCTTTGGCCTTTTTAAATTTAAAATACCATCCTGTGTGTTTATTGTCATGGCATTTCTTATAACAGTACTTATATGTTTGCCAATGATCTCCTTCCACTGTTCTCATTTTGTTGGTAGGGAAATTAGAATGCAGAGAAGTTAGGTAACTCAGCCATGTGCCATCAGAAAATTATGGCTGGTTAAAGAAATTAGAATTCTTAGCTTCTGAATTTGCAAGGAGATGCTTTTATATTGAGCTTCATTGCTTTCAATTCAATTCACCAAACTTATTGAGTGTCTATTGTGTGCTCAAGATAGACCAGCGGTATTGATCAGTCGGACCTAAAGGAATGTGAATAATAGCAAAAGACATTGAAAAGGAAATAGGCTGCAACTTAATGTGTTAGAAGACATAATAAGACATCATATAAATGCAGAATAGAACAATATGGTCATTGTTACTATTAACTTATTTTACTGTTAAGCATTGCATTATGCTTTATTTCCATTTCCTGCTGATGTGCTTTGATCCTGAAAAGAGCTAATCGTGTGTTTGGGGCCTTTCAAACTTGACAGTGCTTTGTTCAGGAAGAGAGTGTGTGTGTATGCTGCCACCATCCCAAAAACTCAGTCCTGTTTGTCCCTTCTATTACAATTCCGTGCAGTTTCCCAAGCAGAATACTGTCAAACTTCATTGAGCTGATCTGTATTTACACAAAATAGCATGCAATTCAAAGCAACTGCTGTTCCCTGGTAGACTGGATGCCCTGTGGTTCTCTCACAGGAAGTAGTGAATGCTCCAAATCCATTTCATCTGCATTCTCTGAAAAACCTAACAGAACTGGGCTGCACTGTGGTTATTCTTAAGTCAACTGTGTAGAGTATGTGTTCTTAGGAAACTTTATGGTGTTGTTAGTGCCAAAGCTGAGTGCTGGCCCCATCATGCTGTCTGGCTAACGTGAACACAAACCTTGTGACCATTTTCTATATTGAATATAATGACACTCAGTGAAAATGAGAGAGCACAGTGATAGCCCTTCTGTACACTTATTTAACTGGGACTAAGTTCTCTCTCTCTGAAGTGATTATTTGCAATGTTTGGCAATTTCTCAGAATTCTAGTTTACTTTGAAACTATTCTCCCTCCTGCTATACTGCATAAAATCCTCAAAATGTATTTTTCCCCAATTAGCCTGCTGAACAATCATCTTGATTCAAATATTCGTTTTTGGCACTTAATACTGACCTATAAAGGTTACTTCATTTTCCAGAATAGAGAGATGGTGGATACCTCCCTGTCACAATGTGTAATTGCCTAAATTTTATTTCTTGAGAAGAAACAGAATGGGAAAATATGGGCCTAGGGAGGTAAAACAGATGCTTTTCAGCACCAAACCTTGAATTATCATTATTAGCTTATATTGTTTTTTTTTCAAAATAAAAGAAATATAAATCTTCCCTGGCAAAAAATTAGCCGGATTAAAAAGCAGAAGGCAGAAAGGATTTCTCAAACACGACTGGCAAGTTTAACAATTGTCTCTAAATCCCACTCCTCCACCCCATTAAAATGTAGTGCTGCAGAGGACAAAAAATGATTGGTAATTAATGACTCAAGCCCTTTATGTGATACTAATCCCTTACTATTTGCTAGGTTTCGGTGGTTGCATGAAGGATGTTAAATTTACACGGGGCGCTGTCGTTAACTTGGCATCTGTGTCCAGCAGTGCTGTCAGAGTCAATCTGGATGGATGCCTATCAACTGACAGTGCTGTTAACTGCAGGGGAAATGACTCCATCCTGGTTTACCGGGGAAAAAAGCAGAGTGTTCATGAGACTGGTCTCCAGCCTTTTACAGGTAATGTGGAGGGCCTCCAAGTTTAATGCCACGTGTCCCCTGCTCACCCCCGTTTCCCTCTCTGCCAACCCACCACCATCTACATGAGTAATATTTTAATATCTCTACTTATTCTTTCCACTTAAGAATACCTGTATCGAGTGATAGCTTCACATGAAGGCGGTTCAGTATATAGTGATTGGAGTCGGGGACGTACAACAGGAGGAGGTAAATACTGTTTTATCTTATAATACATAGGTGCACACATATGTACGTGTTTGTGCATACACGTTTGGGCATGTATAGAATAGGAAAGACAATTATTGCTGGGAAGAAGTTGTATTTTTGTAATATTGTGACAGAACATGTCTTGGTACGAAAATGCATCTGACAGTGGCTAAGATGCTTAGTAGATCAGTGCGTTTGGTTTTTCAAGTAGTTAATAAGCATTTGCTCAGGTTTGATTCTCTCCTCTTAGAATGCAGAAGGAAGGTTCAAGTTGTCTAAAGGATTTAATAGGCTTGCACCTACCGCAATATGTCTAAAGATAGGAAACCTTCAGAGACCACACACCCCAAGAAGCTGATGCCAGGATTGCCATTAGGTAGGGGTGGTACTCTCTTGCCTCTTTCTTGCAGAGAGTCACATTTGAAACCTGCACCTTAATTGGAAGCAGATGTGTCTTTTCTCACAACATGCCTGATGTTTGCTATGATGTTACTGTTAGGATCTTACTATGACTATCCTAGCGCAGAGCTGGGAGGAAGTTGTGGATTTGTCTAATTTTTTTTAGTTAGAGGGGAAACAACTAGGAGATAGAATACCTTAGACCTTATCTCGGACACCTGACCTATTAAGTGTGTTGTACTTCTGAGTGTGACCACAAAATCTTTTCACATACTACCATTAAAGGAAGGCATTCATTGTGAAAAGCTTTGTGAATCAGTGGTCATGTATGATTTGAGGTCAAATATTTGTCAAGTATATTTCCAAATGGTTCTCACTTGTGTCTCTTAAAGTTTATCCTTGTCAAGTCAAATTTGTCTAAAGACGTAATTTTAACCCAAATAATCTCTCATCCTTATTATCAACAATGGGTTACCAGCCCAGGCATCCTTTGAAAACTACTCTTACGCTAAAAGACAATTAAACACTGAGATGGACTACTAAGAATAATTTTCAAACCTCTCTGCCTAGAGATTTTCCAGAAGAGGACAACCTGACATTCTTCCAGGATGATTTAAATTATCATCTATTTATAGGCAAAGCTGAATGATCTCTTAAAATCCTTCTCAACTTCAGAGCTAGAAAGGAGCTCTGATAAAAAATATTCATTTGTTACTGGCATGGTCTCTGTCCCTATTTCGCACTTCTCTACTTTATTAGCAAAAATGCTCTAAGATCTGCTCTGAAAATAATTCGACACTGTAAATAGGTGTCTTGAAAGTGCCCTTCTTTCCTAGCTTAAGCATCGCCATTTTGAGTACCACCGAGAAAGTATGCAAACAGAGGTCTGAATTTATAGCAATCATCTGACCACAAAGTCTAATGCCATAAATTCATATTTACAATCTGACCACAACACTGAGCAGCTACATGCTCCCAAGGGTTGGAGAATAATTACACTATTTAATTATTTTTGAGTCAGTTTTGCTCTGTCCCTTATGAGAAGACCATCTGTTAGACAGCACTGTACTTTGCCCTGTACCACATTTCAGAACTAATAAAATCAACATCACTCCCATTGTCTGCTTATGTGCAACTGGATTGCATGGCCGGTGTTGTGTTCTATAGGTGCCCACACTGTCTTAACTGCGCAGATGGTGGTTCTCCACCTCAGCACTTCCTCTCATCCTTTATGTTCGTTTTGTTTTCCCTGAAGCTGTCCTATTTTATTGGTCTGAACAGTAGAGTCAGAGCAGGAAGATATTTGATATGGGAACACCAGAGCGATCCTCCATCGACAGGGCTCGGGAGTCCACGAGCAGTTAGAGCAGGTCTCTCATCCATCATCCTGCCACGGAGTTCCTTGGGCTTTCTCTCCGTGTCTCCAGTGCAGTCAGCTGTGATGAAGTTGCTACTGATCAGAACTGTAGAGATATCTAATAAATAGATAAAAGTTATGGATTTTTAAAGTTAGGGAACTCTGCTTGTGTGTGAAGCTTTGGAGTTCCTTTAAACTTCCTCATTTTGCATTATTGTTTTGAGATACTCTGAAGAAAATGTCTCTGAAAAAGACTTTGTGTAATCTCAAGGGCACCCGCTCCCAGATCCCTGCCACCACCACCACACGCAAACTCCAGATGCAATTAGGAAAGTAACCCAAATCTGTAACTGGTAGAACTTTGCTTTTTTAAAATGAATTTGGAAAACAATCGAATTTGGAAAATGGAACCATTCAAGTACGACACAATCACATTTGTGAGATTTTTTGGCTAATACATTAAAGATATAAAAGTGTCAAACCATTATGTATAACAGTCTAATTATCTTGCTTCAAAGGGGTACATCATTATATTGTTTGTACTTGTTATCTGCCTACTATCCACCTCCTTCTTTATGAGTGATGTTTAAAAATGTCGGATACATTAAATGTTTTTGGAAAACCTGGGCTAGACTTGAAAGAATGTTATGTCGATGGAGTTTTGATGGTTTTGAAATATAGCTTAAACTGAATGGCTCAAGATGTGCAGTCATATTAAATCAATGCTGAAAAGTTACAACTCTAATAAATTGTATTTATGCTAATGGTTGAGTCTGATTTACTACGGCCATTAAAAGTGAAGAATAGGGGCAATAGTCTTCTCAGAACTGCCATTTTCTCTATTTTCTATTTTATTCTTTCACAGCTCCACAAAGTGTGCCACCTCCCTCAAGAGTCCACAGCATAAACGGATACAGCATTGCAGTGACCTGGGATAAGCCTGTTGTGGTTAGAGGTATAATTGAGAAATATGTTCTGAAAGCCTACAGCGTGGGTGATCGCCATCCACCCCTCGTGCCCTCTGCCAGTGCCGAGTTTGTCAATACCAGCACCCTTACAGGTAAAGAGATTTCTTGCTGGAGGAGAGATCTAGTTGATTTTCATTTTTTTTAAAATAAAAACGTCCTTCAAGCATTTATTTTTCAAATAGTACATATATATATATATTTTTTTAAGATTTATTTATTTATTTATTTATCCCCCCCTTGCTGCTTGTGTTTGCTGTGTCCATTCGCTGTGTGCTTTTTCCATGTCTGCTTATCTCCCCCTTGCTGTGAGGTCCCGCTGCATCAGCCCCCCGCGCCATGCGGGCCGGCCTGCCCTCACAAGGAGGCCCCGGGAAGCGAACCCGGGGCCTCCCATATGGTAAACGGGAGCTCTATTGATTGAGCCACACCCGCTTCCCAGTACATATATTTATTCACTTAAAAACAACCACCACCACATCCATGTGGTGAAAGCCTGTATCTGCCTCAGATGAGAAGGATAATACTGCAGTATGCATGGAAACTCATGGAAAGTTTCATCACAAGGTTGGTATTCTCTCCATCCCCAGATGATTAGGTCATAGGTGGCTAAAGCCAGTTAATGTTCCATAGACATCTTTTCGGGATACTATGCATACATAAAGGACCAGATTACCTATTTCACCACACAAATTTTACTCTTTGGGACTAGCCCAAGTTCACACCTCCATTTATTATTGTAAAATTGCTGATTAAACCTAATTATCTCAAGGTGGAGGTGTATTAGGGCAGCAGCAGTTTGATGGGCAAATCAGTGAATCAATTTCTCGCAGTTTGGCATGCCTTGCAGAACAATTAGAGTGGGATATACTCATACACATACACACACACTTGTGTGCCTCACACTCAGAGATGTGTGTGTGCTGTGTAGTAAGACAGCTTGTTTCGGCTTCAGAAAATGTTAAAGCACCTTTAAATGGGATGTCGAATTTAAGCCTTTGACCAAAAAAAGTAGAAAGCATCAACAAAAAAATCCGTCTATCAAAAAAATATTTGCAACTTGAAAAGTCATATGGAGATTAGAGTAGCCTTAATTATTAGTCCAACACACCTATCAGTCAACCCCCCTCAAGACTTTACTCTCTTCTTTATCCAGCTTAGAATCTACAAGGCAAACATACAACCAATCTTTAAAAACAAAAATTTTACCCCTTTCTTTCCTTTTCTTTCTATTTTACCTGCCTGATAAAAACCTAACCTGGATTAAGCCCACAACTTGCTTTTGCTGAGGCTGCATATGGGCTGGAAAAAAATCAAGCCATGCACTAAAAGTTTTCAATCCCCAGTTTCAGATAGGTACTCAGTAATGACACCAATCTTACCATATTTCTGTAACCAGCTTCTCCCATTCTCCACATTAAATATTTCATATCTTTCCAAACTACCCAAATGCTAACCTCCCTTCCTCATCCACCTCAGCTGATAGTCTTATATATAAGTTCATTTTAGACACCATAGAGAAAACAGAATCTGCCATATAGGAATTCTGTCACTTTCTAACTACCAAATAGACACACTTAATTGCGTTTTCCTGCCTGATGGGTTTGTGATTAGGGTTAAATGAATCAATATATGCTAAAACACTTAGAACCATTTCTGGTATATAGTAGGCATTTGTCATCATTATTTTCATTATTATTTTTTACTTTCTTTTTTTCCTTCCTGTTATTACAGAGCTTATTCTAGCAAAAATAAACTCTTCACAAGTGCTCTGGACCTCAGCACTTCCTGTCTTCCTGCCTATTCAGAGATAGCTGCTCTTCCTCTCACTCATATTTGTAGAAGCCCTGGCTACTGCAGTGCTTCAGCAGCAGCAGCACCTGGATATTTATTCATGCCAATTCTTGGGCCTACCCTAGACCTGCTAAATCAGAAACTCTAGGGTTAGAGCTGAGACATTTGAGTTTTTTAAACAAGACCTCAGCTGATTCTGATGCTCATTAAAATTTGAGACCCACTGCCCTGGGATTCTTCCCATGATCATTCAAACTCTATCACCCATGTTAAACACAAACAAACCCAATCCAATTAACAAAGACGTCCCTTTTAATCTAAATTCCCCTCCAGCTATTGCACCCTCTCTCCTTTTCTAGCCTTGCTTCTGGCAACAGCTATCTATGAATATTGTCCCTACTTTATCAGTTTCTCTGGCCGCTGCTTGCTTCTAAGAATGCCAAACAACCTCCATGTTGATATATCCAAAGAATACTTTGCAGTCCTTATCTTCACTGCTCAGTGGCATTCTACACAGTTTATTTCTTGAAACATTTCTTCACCTTTATGACTCTACACTTTCCTGTTTTCTTCCTGGCTCTTGGCCCCATTTTCTCAGTGTCCTTTGCTGCATCCTTCATTGTAACTTGACTATACATTTTGGAAAGCCTAGAGGTTTAAACCTTGGCCTTCTTTTCTCTCCTTCTGTTTTCCCAGCATCTTTCTCCAGGAGCCTCATTGATTGCCAGAGCCTCAAATCCCATATAGATTCTATTGACTCCTAAATGGGTGTCCCACCTAGACCTTCAAGGGTGTGTATTACATAGGCATTTAGGTGCACTGACATTTGCAATCGGATGTCTCACAACCTCTAAATTTTCCATATGGAAACCTGAACTCCTGCAGTCCTTCATTCCTAATTTCAGTAAATGACACCTCCAGCCATTCCATTAATCAAGCTTGAGAGTTATTCTTGACATTTCAACCTCTCCTTCTTAACCCATATCTATGTTTATCAATTCATTTTTCCAAGCTATGTGTTAAATTCATCCATCTCTCCCCTTATCTGCAGTCCTGGCCAAACCAGTACCTTCTCTTACTTGGACTATTGAAATGCTCTTCCTTTTCTCAGCTCTTTTGAGCTCCCATCCCAACACCATTCTTTCCCATGGAGCAACCGGAGATCATGTCACTGTGCTCACAATACTTCAGTTGCCTTTCTTTGCCTCTCTCCCAATCTCATTTTGTTTTGCTTGACCATCAGTTCCTTGGTTTCCAATTTTTACGGCTATGATTAATATGTTAAAAATATCTGTAGGTAAATCTTTGGAGGAACTCCTGACATGATTATGAGATAAATTCCCAGAAGTGGAAAAACTGTGTCAAAGACTCTAAAGCATTATGCAGTCTTGGACTTTGAAGTTCAAAAGATTTTAATAAAAATTTCTGCCACATACCCTCCCTGTGACTTTGGAGAAGTTATGCATCCTTTTTGATATTTACTGTTTTAACCTATGCAGTGGGAGAATATTTGCCTTAGAAGGACATTAAAATTATTAAGGGTAATGATGTACCTTTTCTGCCACTTTTTGGCTGTGTAAACTTGGGCAAATCAATTAAACTCTGAATGCTTTAGATTTGTTATAGGCAAAATGGAAATGAAATATAACTACTTACTTATAGGGTAGCTGTGAGGATTAAATGGATTAATTGATATGTAAAGCACTCAGGACAGGGCCTAACACTCTATAAATGTTAGCAATCAGGTGTCTGTAAAGTGTGTAGCACAGTGCTTAACATATGGTAATATCGCCACAAAGGTTAATTCTCTTTATACTGCCAAATACTTGACAAATAGGTTGTGCAAATTACACTTCCACCAGCAAGCACTATACAAGAGTGCACAGTTCATTTCATCCCAGCCAACACTAAGTTTTACCATTTAAAAAAACTTGGCAAATTTAAAAGGCTCAATGTATCAGAATATTATTTTAATTTGGATTTATTTGATTACTAGAGACACATGTTTTCAGTGTGTTTCGGCCATTTCTTCTTTTGTTACGTGCCTAACTAGGATCATTGCCAATTATTCTATTTGGAGGCTTTGCATTTTTTCTCATTTATTTAAAGTATCTTTTTACATATGAAGAATATTATCTCCATGTTTGCCTTATATGTTGCAAACCTGCCAATGTGTAATTTTCTGTTATTTGGATTAATGTTATTTTTTAAAGTACAGAATTTTAAAAATATTTTATATTGTAATATAAATCTTCATCTCTAAAAGTGATATCATATAATTTTTGTCTTCTTGTGTCTTACTTGTTTCAATAAGCATAATATTTTAAAGATTTTTCCATGTTACAGCATGCCTAATAACTTCATTTTTTTCTTATGATGGAATAATATTCCACTGTGTGTATGTGTACCACATACTATTTATCTGTTCATCGGTTGATGGACATTTGGGTACTTTCCAGTTTGGGCTATTGTGAACGATGCTTCTAAATACACTGATGTACACTCACTTTGGATATATTCCTAGAAGTGGGATTGCGGGTCTTATAGTGTTTCTATATTTAATGTTTTTATGAACTGCCATATTCCTTTCTACAGTGGCTACATCATTTTCCATTTCTCACCACAATACACAAGAGTTTCAATTTCTTCTCTCCAACACTTATTTTCCATTTTTTAAAATAGTAGCCATCCCTGTAAGTATGAGGTGGCATCTCATTTTGGGTTTAATTTGCATTTCCCTAATGGCTACTGATGTTGCACATCTTGTCATGTTTATATTGGCCATTTTAGTATCTTCTTTGGATAAATGTCTATTCAAGTCCTTTGCCCATGTTTTAAATTAAGCTGTTATTCGGTTGTAGGAGTTATTTATATATTCTGGATATTAAACCTTTAACCAATAAATGGTTTGAAACCATTTTCTCCTATCTTGTAGCTTCTCTTTATACTTTCTTGATAATTTTCTTTGATGCCCAAAAACATTTAATTTTGATAAAATTAAAGTTATTTATTGTTTTCTTTGTTGCTAATGCTTTTGGTTTCATAAGAATCCATTGTCAAATCCCAGGAAATGAAGATTGCCCCTATGTTATCTTCTAAGACTTTTATAGTTTTAGTTCTTATGTTTAGGTGCTTCATTCATTTAGAGTTGATTTTTGTAGCTGGCATGAGATAGGGGTCTAACTCCATTCTTCCGCATGTGGATATCCAGTTTTCCCAATACTATTTGTTGAAGAGACTAATATTTCTCCACTGCAGGTACTTAGCACCCTTGACAAAAATCATTTGGCC